>JAAXOA010000383.1:0-24820 GCA_036561885.1 Salina celebensis
ACATTTTAAAATCATCCTACATAATACAAAATGCGAACATGATGAAAAGGACGAAATGCGCTGACATTTTTAATTTTCTCATTGTGACATTTTGATATTCTGATGAATGTTTTTTCCTCTTGACTTAGCAACTCCGAAGGGGTCTGTTTCGGCTTAAAGGAAAATGTTAAGCAACAACCGATCCCTTCTTATATAAAACTTTCCAAGTTGGAAGCTCCTAATGGTTTAAAAAGGCATAGAGAGTGGGCATTGTTTGCCTGTCCGTCTGTTGGAGTTTATTTGAGAAAAGTTTTGTACTTTGGTCAAGTGAAAAAAAAACATCTCTGCCTGAACATGGTCCCTATTTTCTATATATTTATGGAATCTTTTTATATCTTTCCAACATCGTAATTCATGTCTTGGAATCCTGGCTATCTATCTATTTCGATCGTTGGCTACACTTGCAGTCCGGGGTTTCTTCGGTTCTTTTCTTCCCGGAAAATATTTTATACCAGTTGATTTTCTTCCACTTATGTAAGATGCACTTCTCAGCTTGACGTATGTGATCTAAAGAGCATCGACATATTGGTTACAAAACGCCACGAAACCCTTGTTCTAGCCAAAGCTGATGTGTTTGCCTATGATTTATTATTCTGCTCACAGTTTACTTTAGCTGCTACACACCTACACATGAACTGCAAAAAAGCGGAAGTATTTATTCACCAAAAGGCGATCCTGGCTGTAGGCTCGTTGTAATATTGAAATAAATGAATAAATAATCTGATTACATACTAAATAAAATATGTGTGAACATTTGCTCGGGTTTATCCGTCCAACCCTTATACATTTTACTTTTCATGCAAGTAGCTCATGTGAAGTACTACCATAATTCAACTTGGAAACACGGAATATCATCGTAATGTCAAAAAAAGAGCGAGGAATAGAATGAAGGACTTACGGCAATCCTGGTGATGCTCCCGGCTCTTTCTGGTAATCGTATACAGGACCATGGCGTACGTGACTATGATGACGAGTAATGGGGCAAAGTACATGACAATGAGGGAGAGTAAGTTGTACATGATCTCCTTGCCTACTTCGGCTCCAAAATAGTCCGTGTTGGTACATAGGAGAAAACTCGGATACATGGGATGTTTTTGAACGCTGAACACCATGATCTGGAAGAATAATGCATGAATCAATGTGAAGTTGCTTCTTGTGAGAATTGTTTATCAAATAAAGCACATGTGCATAGTAAATGGGCGAAAAGTAGTACGCGCTGGGAACTAAATGCAAAGCTCACAACAGTCACAACACCAACGCAAAGCAATCTTGAAATTTCAGAATCTGCGAGTTGCATAAACTCAATCAAACTTTAATGAAAAGTAAGTGAAGCACTTTAGGTGATTTTCAAACCTTATTGAGTGTTCCAGGAAAGCACTGTAATCACTTAAACACGTGGAATAAATTTGCCGATAAACTATGGCGCGAGAAGCTCTCTCGCATGAATGGTCTAGAGATTTAACACCGGCTTCTTTCATTTTTCCAATGTGGCGGTGGCGGAGATGGATTCTTTTCGTGAAGCTTTGGAAGAACTAGTGCTTGGTTGTCATGCAACGTAAAGTCAGTTACTGTTTCGATTTCAAATGAACGTTTGCACAAACAATAAAAAAGTTCCCTACGTTTACCATGGTGAAAGTTTCTACTTCCGAAAAAGCCATACGTTTATGTAACCTTTCACCTAATATAAAGTTTTTATTTTCTTTTAACAATAGTCTAACTTTGCAGTTGGGTTAAAAAAAACGATGGAGCAAATCAAATTCGTAGCAACGGGAGTAACTAAAAAAACCACTGACCATCAAGCTACATTTGTAATGACACAGAATATATAGTACAATGGGGTATGGAGAAAGTATTACTTTCACTTTCAACTTTACAAGTTCCTATTACAAAAATACGCGTGTTACACGAGAATTAGGTTGTATCCGTTCGACCGGGTACGTTACATTTGCTTCATACTTGAGTCCCCCTTTATGCCCGAAATTGCAAAGTGGCACTATAAGTTGAATTTTCCAAGCTTCCTCTATAAACTAAAACTTCCTGGTCAATATTTAAATTCTAAATGGTTAACAGACAGAGCTTTCAATATCATTGCATAACATTTTGTGAATGCCTCAGCATAAAAAAACGGATTTGAGAATCTCCCAGTTGCGTCATATGCAAATGGAAGTTTTTATCGTGACAACAGATTCGCATTCGTAAAAGATGTCAAGTAAAAGTAAAATAGTAAATAACAATTCAGCATTATTTGCTACATAATCCAAGTTAGCATCGTATTATATGGATTTGGATCGTGCACTAGAGTAATATAGACAGTAGCGACTTTCACATTTCTGGTTCGGCTTGACAAAGATCGTTCAACGCAACCTCAAATATTTAACACCCCTTTCCTCTTGGATCGCATACTACAAGTCATGATTGTCAACCACTAAAAGGAAAAGCAAGTGAAAGGACGACCAAAACCACCGATTTCAAACATGGGATAATTTTGGTTTGAGACGGTCGTAAGGTCAGCTGCAGATGAATTAAGTTGTTCTAAAAGGATGAAGTATTACAACATCCAGGAAGGAAATAGCTTCTTTTTGACTTTTCAATTCGCACGATGTCTATGGTATATAATCATGTTTTGAAAAGCTTGAGTGTAATTTTATAATGTAAAAATCGTCTGTGACCTAATCCGTTTGACCATTGACTCCAACGTGAACAGAGGGAAAAAAGAGCTGTTACTACATCAAACATGATCAGAGTACATATGACTTTTGTCCAATTCCCTGATCTGGTTTTTCCACCAAAAATAGGCTCGGAACACGACATTACTTTCACTTTGGTTTTGTCAGCTAGGTCTCAAGTTGATATAACAACGTAAGCCCAGTTTTCCGTGATTTGTGTCATGGGCAACCATATTTTCAATATGTTTTCGTGCCATCATCCGTTAGAAACATTAGAAAAACACATAAAAACCAATTTGTTTGGCACGAATAAAGAAATGAACGTGACAATCTAAGTATGAAGAAGTAAAGTTTTATTTTCCGTCAAAATAACAAGTTTTTACCAGTTTTTCATCATAACGACCATTCTTTCAACTTTCAATGCAGTTTGTCGTACGTGGCACGGACAAGGAAGTACGAAATAATGTCTTAGCTTTAACTACACTATACGGTACACACTTTGCATGAAGTGTTCATATTTAGAGACCCAACCCAAGTATTCACTACGTTTTGAAATGTGACAATCAATTTGCTTCTAAGGCCATGCCCATGCATCTCAAATTCTTGCTCAAAGCCTGAGTCCATCCGTTCTAAAATGGCTATTGACAATATGAAAGGTTCAATGATGAATGAATCTAGAAACTGACAACGGCTAGACGAAACTGAAAAAGGTAACTTTCCTTATCGAAGGTTGTAGACGGTTATATGTAACAGACTCCAGAATTACACAGGGACAGCCATATTATAATGACAACGCTCTGATCATGAAATATGGCTCGATTCAGGTTCAGAGTAGTACTGACTCTTTGATGAAACCGCAATGAGTATACTACTATGAGGCTAGTCTATACACATAACATTTAAATTATCAAACATTTTTGAACGAACATTCATGCTAGCTCAACGGAATTTCAAGAAACCGGATGGTTGGCTGCTGGAATGCTGTCAGGAAATCCGTCAGTTCAACACTTTTTATAGTAATTAAAAATAACGAAGTTTTGTAAGGCGGCCCATAACCAGGACTTGTTTGCCCTTCTATGGTATTGCGTGCAGGCAAATTTAAAATGTCTTTCCTAAGGAACACGAATACCTATGTTTTCCACACAGGAAGTTGAGGCTTGCAGATTCTTTCTGGTATGAATCAAATACACAGGACGAGGTGATAATAAAAACGCCATATGATACTCTAACTGGGTAAAAGGCTTGCAGATTCTTTCTGGTATGAATGAAATACACAGGACGCGGTGATAATAAAAACGCCATATGATACTCTAACTGGGTAAAATTACTCCAATTTCCAGAGTCGTAATAAGTGTAAATGTTGAAAAATAAAACATCTTTTATGTAGCACTTTCACTTGAGGCATCAAACGTACATTGCCTTTTGTGCCGAACCCATTTAACAAATTAATGAACCATGGATGGGGTAATACTAAATTCCTATCCGACATATTAACACGTCCGTCAGCAATCCAAAATATCCTAGCTTTATACACACAGCTAGGCGGCCATCAGTTGCTAAATATGAAATTTCTCTTCTTCCACCAAAGTTTTAGGCTCAAAGTAATACCGTTCCACCCTCTTATGAAATGATTGCAGTAATGATGGAAACTATGGGAAGACACTAGATTTCATGTAGGCTCTCTATTTCTGTGCCCTGATACACAGCATTTTGAGGCTATACACCCACCGTCTCACTTGCTATATCCGATTCCCCGACTTTCACCAACAGAAGTATTAGCCTTACCACTGAGTGGGAGAACTCATCGCACGTACAACCAAACCTAATTGTTTCAATGGAAACGGTGGAAATTAATAAGTAATTCATTTTCCCACCAAACCACAGGTTTTATCCAAGCACACAAATAGAGATGAAATGACATAACATTGCGTGGTAAAACACTCCATGAAATATAAACTTTCTTCGTTCTTTCAGTATTTCATAAGCAGGACCTTTCATCCCATCTCATCATGTTTCCAAACATGGTATTTTACTATGAAGATGAGTCTGCATTATTCAACTGGTACGTGTGATATTACGTATTTTGTTATTGATACTGTTTATTCTTGAATGGATATCTTTTCAGTGGTCATACGTGAATGTTTTTATGATGAATCGATGATGATGATGATTTTTAAACAAGTGTATCATCTGACTGAAACAAGCTGAAAGCCATCGTGGATTGACCTAGTATAAAAATGTTGTGAAATTTTTCAGCTTCATTGGCACCGAGTGTAACCGATTTCGTCGGATTTCTAGAGAAAAGCTTAGAAATAGCACGTTTTCCTATATGAGCGTTCTGGACACAAACACTTGGGCAAAAAATCTGTGTTGGAAAACGGACGCGTTACCATTTGATCCTCATACCCATCAATCAAAATGCTTTAATAATGTCATAAAACTCATCTTCTTAATCGTCGCTTCTATGATTTCATGTCAGCCTGCTAAAATCGATGTGAAACACAATTTCATGTGTAATGTGACATATTTTCTTGTTGATCAAGAGTTATTACAGCAATGATAACACTTTTTATATTTTCCTTTCCTCGTGGCAGTACGCTTTCTTTCACACTCTTTTTGCATGGTGTTCTTGAAAGCCATCATTTAGTTCCATCAATCTATGAAGTGGAACCTGTGGACATCTTTACACTCAATGTTTTGTTTCGATTTTTACTGATCGTATGATCAGCGCATGCCTTAGTTAATATTGCATAGCAGCAAGCATGGTGACACACCAGGAACCGCTGGAAGTGTTTAATTGATTCTTTGTCACAACATTCATATATTTTACCATAACAACTATTTGATCCATTGTGTCCCGTCGAATATTGTTCAAAATGCCAAAGTTTGGAGAGTACATATATACATGGCTTTAAACCAGTAACATTGATTGAATGCCAATGGATTAGTAAAATGTTCTTTAAACCGAACATGTGACTTTCTAAGCGTCTTAAAAACTAAGCCCTATACAAGCTGTGTGCATTGTGAGGTTGATACAATTTCCACGTGTTTCAACTTATAAAACGTTCTCAACAAAATCTTTTAAAGTTTGACAGATTCGTTGTAATTCTGATTCAATCAAAATCCTCAAAGAGAATGAAGGAAATGGTGCTCTATAATCTTGGCATTATCCTAGTCCCAGATGAAAATCTCCTTTTAATGTCCCCAGCCGTTATTCACAGCAGCAGTCCATTATTTTTATAATTAGTACCATGGAGTATTGGTAGAAACGCTAGTGACACAAATATCGCTACTAATGTTTATCGTATGAGCAATTTTAGAACCCAGATTTCTCGCAACTTGAAACTACATCATAAACTCCAACCTCCATTTTCCAAGTTGTTGGCTATTTCATACTTACGATTTTACCATCCTGTAGGTTAGTCATATTCAATAGGTATTGGCTGTGGCTGAGACGACAACGTCAGCGGAAAATAGTTGCCACCTAAGTTCCAGAGTATAATCGTACAGATTTTGAGTTATGCTATTGCTCTTATAGCAATTCTAAGCTGTATGAGCTTTCCTTTAATGATGTCTACATGAGTTGTAAGAACCAGTCCAAGAATTAGTTCGCTCGTGTCCCATTCATTGTAAATTATCTGCTCTATGTTACACGCGTTTCTCATAAAAGCGTTAAGTCAGAAAACAGTAAACTGCTTTTTTTATGTAGCATCAAAGCGATTCCCACAAAATGCTACTTTTAGTTTACAAACACAAAAACATCATTAATTCTAAAACTATAAGAACCGGGAGCGACAATGTGCAGTCATGTAAACTGGTATGGTAAGCAGTAATAAATCCATGCAACCACATACTCCCAGACTTAAGTCTAAGTTATTGAATTCCCAGGTAGGAGTGGAATTTTGTGTTTAGAAGCTCACTTTGATATTTATTCTCTAAAAGCACCGCTTGAAAGGGTGACTCGTGGAAAAAGCAATTCTGTGGAAGAATACAATATCAAAGATAAAGTTACGAGTAGTAAAAGCGGGTGAAAGCAAGCGTGAAAATCATTTTCAAGGATTTGTTTACCTGTGGTGCAGCAAATAAAATAGCAGAGCCCCAGGCGACGCACAACATGTTCCTCACTCTCTTCATCCCTCCGATAACTTTGAGAGGAAACACGATCGCGAAAAATCTATCGAGGCTTATACAAATGATAATCATGGAACTTAGGTACAAGCCAAAAGCTCTAAAGAACTGGGCCATTTTGCACAACGCATCACCGCCATACCACTGTATAGTCAGTCTCCAAAATACTTCAATAGGAATCACAACAAATGTGACGCACAGGTCGGCCGTTGCAAGATGCCAAATGAGCACCTTGATTCTTGATCGCATCTGCTGTCTCCTCCAGATCTCTCGTCCCACGGATATAAAAACAAAAAGGTTCCCTGGAGCTCCAATACAAAACAATATGATATACGCAATAACACAGTTTCTTTCAGTTGAACTCATAATCTTGAAGCCCTCTTCTGGCATTACTGGCGATGCCAATTTCGTTACAGGAATCGTTCCACGACCTGTTACAGGAGGAGTTGTGTTTAGGTACAGAGCCGAATCAGTAGCCACTGTGGGTCCATAGTATGAAGCTGTAATTGATTCTGCTTCGCTCTCAAACAAGTTCAATTGCTCTTCATCGTTTGAAACAGGGGTTGCTGTCAAAGATTTACTGATTGTAGCACCAATTGCTGATAAAGTTGTGTTCAACGATGCAGATGCAATTGACGCGGCGACTTGGATAACAGACCCACTTCTAGAGTTCTCATTACTCCCGTACAAATACTCATTCTCAAGTTGGCCCTTTTGCCCACTAAATAGATTGGCAGAATAATCATTTTCCCCTTGAAACTCATCTCCACCCGAGTCAAAAACATAGGGAAGATCTTGCTTTGATGACATTGTCCAATTTTTATTACTAAAGTATTCCAGCAAGGAATAGTCAAAAAATGCATCCACTGGCATTATGCTAACTTTTATTTTGCACAAAACAAAGTTACCTCTTTACTCCCTAATAGTTTCCAACTACCTATCCGCAATTCCTACTGGAATTCGGGATTGAAAAAAAACCTAAGGAGCTCTCTTTTTTCTCACATTTTCCTTTACAAAAAAAGTTACAACAAAAAAAGGGAAGAGGCTTTTGTAGCAATATTTTCGTTTAAGTTGTTAATTAATTACTATGTCGTAATCCAGTCTAACTTGATAACTTTATTTTGCGAGGATGTAAATGTAAATCACATACACACGGCTTGAAAGATTAAAAAACTTTTTTCTCAGGTTACGAACGAACGACTGAATAGCTTTGGTGCAAGCTAAGAATGGTTTTGTGATAACACACAGAGTAGCGGTGCAATATGACGCCTTGAGGTAGTGCCTACGTCTCAGTAGAAAAGTAAATCTTCGTAAAGTTTTCTTCTCTCTCTCTCTGCTTGGTTTAGTGATGTCGTTGTTGCTTGCTCGCATTCAGAGGAAGCACTGAGAAGAGGGAAAGCGTTTTCCTCGCATTTCACCCACTTTCACATTATCATCATTGTCAAGCACTTGATCCAGTTGGTTTCACTATATATTTGCGAGTGCAGACGGTTGTCTGTTTGGAATGCAACAAAGTTACCAGCTTTATAAGAAGGAAAAAAAACTCGAAAAACTGTGACTATAAAGGGAGCTAAAACCTTTAAGGATAAAATTTAGAACACTCCTCCACACCGACAGGTTTAGTAGGTTCAACTAAATTTCCGCTTGAATGAGGCACCAAAGTGAGCGCGACAATGAATAGTTTAGGCATTTAGCCTAATGTTATTATTATCATTGCTACCTTTTCTGTTTGATCGTAAAGAGATATAATGTTTGAAATTTAGTCACTAAACTATTCCAGCCTAGTGTAGCTATAAATTGTCCTGGGAATAAAGGCACAGGGTTGAAGATGATTAGAGGCTATTGAAAGAGCAGTTCGCATGAAATTAATAGCTGATAATGACGTACCAAAGCTATTAATTTGGCACTGGGCTGCTTTCGTGACATTGAAAACTTGTAAATAAAACATGCATTGACATGTGCAGAGAATTGCTGTGATTTTCCTCAAAAAGGACAACACGTACACTCAACTTTTTACTTACTTTCTATTTTCCCTCGTTTTGTTGATTTGGATTGTAAAAAAACCAAACACGTTTGTTTTCAACCTTCGGTTATAATGCACAATGAACTTTGAGCAGAGTCGCGAATAACAAATTAAACTGCAATTGTTTTCACATGAACTCTCTCTGGATTTAGACGGATCATTAAAAATACCACTGTGTAAACAAGAGGGCTGGAAACTCAAGGTAATTGTATGGTAAAAGCAAGGATGTTCATATGGGTTTTGCGTTTACTGTTGCCTTGTCTATCTCATTTAATTTAGGAGAAAACCTCTAGTTTTGGTTTTTGAGGGTTTTCTAAATCTTGTTTTACTATGTCAGAGCATGACGGAAACCGTGGACATCAAGGTTGAAGAATCTTTCCACGAGACTTTGCCTAAAAACGTGACTAATGCAAAAATACAAGATATAATGTTGAAAGCTTGGCAAAATTGGTTAAGAATTTATGAGGATTCTTGGATTTGTTTTGATTGAACCTTGGAGGATGAATAACTTCATATTTTTCAAGGACTGCACATACTGACGAGAATTTAATTGAATTTGAAAAGAAAGCAAAACAAAGGAAATTGCAGATTTCAGATTTCATTTCAATGTGACCAGAATTTTGGGACTTGGCTTACATTGAACATGGAAATAATAGTCTAAGCCTAAAATTATTATTATTTATGTACCACTTAATATTGACGTACATAAAAAAGGGGTGGTGGTAAGGGGCGAAACAACTCTTGAGCCACCTATGCAACGGTAATATAGCAGAATTAGATATTGCCACCTTCACTCTGAAAAATGAGTTTAAACTAGAGGAGGGATTTCCAGCATTGAGCTTTCCCAAGGAAGCCGAAAACTTTTTCAGAAGATGGAGTAAAGCACGGTCTCCTAGGCAACCTATTGAAATGGAGAAAGTTGTTTTGCTTGGAAAAGAAAGAAAGTCCGTGTCAAAACTTTTAATCAACGTCACTCGTAATTTGAAGATTGTATATTAATATCACTGAAATTATTCAAATCTTCGAAAATCTAAGATTGAATCACTCTGCTCCCTTTGCTTGTATCGAAGAGAATACCATTAAGAAAATAGTTATCGTACACAAACTATGGTAACAAAGAAATAGCCATTAGGACCAAAACACTGGATTTTCTATAGTGTCTATAGTTTAGAGGTCATCATAGCTGCATTATAACCATCGAACACAATGTCATAGGAGCTTGTACTACCAACAGGTTCCTGATTCATCAATGTACTCTTCACGCTTTTAATGTTGCTGATCCATCTCTTCGCTGATTGTAGATCTGTATCTGAAGCAGCATGACAAACAGAATGCTCTAGTAGCAGCATCCCTATAATTGTTTTGTGATAATAATTGTAATAAAATATAAATACAGCTTATTTGACATAATCAGTTGAACGTCAGTAAATTACGGTAAAATATTACCTATGGCAAGTTCTCCAAGGGAAAATGCAAGTATTCGGGCCCGTGCCATAGCTTCAGGTACCTGAAATTTTTATAATATACATCTCTATGACTTGAAAGTATTCTAGTCTTGAAATCAATTATCGTAGATACTTATATTTTTGGTACATCAAAATCACGCGCAGTTTCAATTAAATCTTGAGTTTCGGTAACAAGGCGTTCGGTTTCGGGTTTAAGCTCAGGCTTTACTTTAAGTACTGCTTCTAATCGTCGATTCAAATTTTCTCTCAGTGCAAAAAACGCCTTTCCACCCGATTTAGCTACAGCCCGAAGCATATCAAGAGACAGTACATTGGTAGTTCCTTCCCAGATTGGGGTAACCTGATAAAATGCAATTTAAGATTCAAATTTTCTCGCAGTGCGAAAAACGCCTTTCCACCCGATTTAGCTACAGCCCGAAGCATATCAAGAGACAGTACATTGGTAGTTCCTTCCCAGATTGGGGTAACCTGATAAAATGCAATTTAGACACATGTGAATCTTTGAGTGACATCGTATATGTCGCAATTATTTCTAGTGTCATGAAATTATCCACGCTTTTTATAACTTACTTGGTTGTTTCTGAGAATAGCTGGTATTCCAGTGTCTTCAATATAACCCTGACCACCAAAACACTCCAATCCTTCGGACACAACTGCCATGGACCGCTTTGCAGTAAACAGCTTGGCTATTGGGGTCAGAAGTCGGAACACCAGTTCTTCCTCTTCGGTGGACTTGCCGGTTTCAATCAGTCCAAGGATTCTTTTGAATCACGCCAAAAACACGTTAAACTGATATCATCCCAAAATTGATGCATACAAAGATAACCGTGATTCTTACCTCACAAGTTCAAACAAAAGAACTGTCCCAGCTCTACATTCCAGTTCCATTTCGGCAATAGTTTTAATATGAAGTGGGTACTCAGAAATTTTTGAACCAAAGCAAGATCTTATTTTGGCTGTAGTCTCGTGCTAGCAAAATTATCCTGAAAAATAAAACTATTTGTGCATTTTGCAAGTTATATTTTTTAAATGCTCATATAATATGAACGCATAGTAAACCTCCTCATTGCAGATATACTTCCGGTAGTATTATGGAGACGCGTCATCGTCAACATGTTGGAAATACACGAAACTCCTCTTCCAGGTTCTGAAATCAGTTCCGCGTCTGTTCCATCCAAGATGAGCTCTCCGGTAGGGAGACTCCGTGTTCCCAATTTGTTCTTCAATTTGGCTACCTGAATCCCATTCAAGGTTCCATCCGGATTTCGCGTTTTTAGCAAAAACATTGAAAGTCCCTTGCTGCCCTGTGGTTTTATTTTTATTAGATAGCACCAAACTTTCATACTGTACAATACAAACATTAAATAGTTTTGGTCCGTAGCTTCCAAAATAGGTCTCACCTCATCAGTTTCCCCATCTTTGTTGACTATTCTAGCCAGTGTCAAAGAAATATCGGAGTCTGTGGCAGAGGAAAACCACTTGTAGCCGAATAGTCTGTAATTTCCGTTGCTTTGTTTTACGGCCACAGTCTCTGTCCCATTCGCTACGTCCGAGCCACCTGTGGTACCATAAGTAAGACAAGTATGAAATCATTACGCATTTTGCACGTTTCTATGAAAATAGTGAAAGGATTAATTTTATTCCAACCCCGTCTCTCTGTCATCCATTGTCCACTGGTCCAAAATTCAGTGGGGTCACGAGTTGTCAGTCTTTCATAAATTGTTTTATATTTAGAAGACTTCAGAACCTTTAGTAATCAGTAATTCTCGCGATAAGCGTGACATGCTTGAGCCATAAACGTTATTATGTAATATACATAAGACCGTGATATTGAACCTGGAATGTTTTGGCAGCTCCATCGGTCATAGCAAGTGGACAACTGTAAAGACCCGAGCTGGGATGAAAAATAAGACATTTTGCGAATTGAAATATTCTGCTAAACTCGCCGTATTTCCGTTCATAACCAGTTGCGACAATCCCTTCAACTGCCGAAATTTCTTTCATCTTTTTCCAGGCTGGACTGGTTACTAGTTTTTGAAAAATGCGTTACTAACAGAGTCTCCACAAAGATGAAAGTATGCTCTACATTACGCATTCTGGAACATACCGACATCATCGATACGGTTCCCCCATGGATCTGTCTGCACGAGGTAAGGAGGGTTAAGTTCACATTGTATCCCTAAAGGATCAATTAGTTGTTCAATCCTTTTCCCTAGCCCTGTTAACTCGGCATGTATCTCAGGAAACACCTGCACACATAAAACAATACGTGGTTAGCATTTACAAATATGTTTATTGCTAGGCAATGTAATCAATACATGGGTTATAATTAACTTAATTACTTCAGGAGGCAGCAATCGTTGTAAGACTCTCTGAAGAAATGCGTCCCCTACGTATGGGTTTCCAAGCTCAGGCTGTGTTTGGAAGAAGCTTCCAATTTTTGCGTGACGGAACTTACTGTTCATCCTGAGTGAGGAATGTTTTGCGGTGTGTGAGTGCGTAACAAAGGAAAATTACACCTTTGCAAACTGGAAAAATTAATTAAGCGAAATAGAAGAGTGCAACATAGCAAAAATGCATATGTAACATGCACCTCAGTCATCAGTAAATCGACTAGTTCACATATAATTATTTCTAAACCATGTGTGGGATACCATGCATAATGCATGTAGTTTCATATGAGAGATACATAAACAAGTTTCATAAAATAACTGTCCACATGTTTGGCATCTGTGGGTACAGTTTAAAACAGTCCTGCTGTTATATTTTTTAAACGTACAGTCATATAAAACTTGTAAACAGGAACTTATATCTTGAGTAAAGATGCAAGATATCTTCTCTTTTCGGCAAACAAACAAGGGTCAGTCACCTACTTCATGGCAGGCTTATCATCATGCAATGTTTCTCCATACATAAACATAAATATAAATACGCGAAAATCAACAGAGTTTTGCGGAAGTTGACATTAGCGCTCCGTCAAAGGAAAATATAGGTTCTAACGATGACAAAGATTCTCAATGCAAACAATGAGCTACTTAACTAAAGATAGGTTAGTAGCTAAAATACAATTCTATGGAACAATAAAAGTTAATTTGATATTTAATGAATATTTACTTCTGCAATGACATGTTAGTCATTGAATGTTAACACAAAAAACAGATTGTTTTGCATTCGATTCATGACTGTGACACTGAAATTGAGGAAGGATATTTTGTATTTAGTCTGGCCACTCCCGAGGAGTATCTTCAGCAATTTTTTCACCTTCATTGGGACACATACCATTCCGAGTTCCTTCAGTTTATAAGATGTTTGCATAATAATTATAACTGTCATGAAGCTCATTAAAAGTAAATTCGGTGGTTGAGCTCATACGTAAAAAGTTACTCATGTTGCTTTGAAAGTACTCGAGAGTTTGAATGCATCCTGAGCAAAAGGATGGTCAGGACCGTTGTGGACGAGAATAGGTCAATCTAAAAGTGAACATGAGATAGGAAAACCCTGCAATGCAAATTTCTAACGAAAGCTACAATTAGAAGCAACCTAGTAACAAGTTTTACCAGTAATTTAGCATGAATGATGGACAGATGAAACGCCTCCATGCAATGAATAAGTTCCGTGCTTGTGGAGAAGGTTCTGTTTTTGTATGAATTGTCTTTAATATGGGTGAATCAACATGATTCATCATTCAATTCTCATTCTCTGTTGAAAACCATCTTCAAATTTTGAATTCTATGAAATTTTTATCAAAATATTACGTGGCTCACTTGTTACAGCATAGAGTTACATATGTCAGAAAATTTTCAGCTTTGGTATCAGGTTTTGTTTAATTTAATTCAGATCTAAGCTCCTGCTGCTGTCATGAGTGTTTGGCACACTATTTTAATGAATTTACATTTTTTAAAGTCGACTTTTGCTACATTCCTGGAGAATACTGCAACTATGACGGCTCCACAAAAACACAAAATCAACCATTTGCATCTTACCGTGGATATTTGCATTTCCGCACATTCTTCACCGTTAACCGATCAATGAAGTTTCCGAACATCGGGAAGGCCTTGAATTATGAGTAAAGATCTCAATCCCAATGCTCTACAAACTTGTTTATATACAACAGAGATGTACAAAGCTACGCATAGCAATTAAAGGAAAATCGGTTTATATTTAACAATATTTAATACACAAAAAAGAACCGACGAATCGCGCCAGAGGTACAAACTTTACGATACAAATTGCATTGTCTTCATTAGAATTGAGCTTTGCTTATATTTATGGATCGTTAAAACTTGTAATCGTTGCATTCGGAAGAAGCTGAATGATAATTAAGAGAACATACCAAAACGATTTTTTTAACTTGGTTTGGGCAGTGACAAACTTTAATTTGTAACTTTATGCGGATCCCTGGATAAACGTTCTAGTTCTATTAGGGCAAGAGCTGTTCATCTTCCTATACCCATGCTAAAATGTCAATCAATCACATACTGAATCTAGAGAGACAGACGAAGCTGTTCATCCTCTAGTTCTTTGCGCATAGCTCTGTTTCATAGGAAACAATGTATTAGTGATGATTTTCAAGGAAATCTGTGAGGAATCGCGTCACCCCCATAAGTTGGCTCTAGTTGCGAAGCCATGTTATGATGTGGCTTATTCCCTATCCTAGCAATGCTACCTTCTATTAAGAAAAAATAAACTAGAAGTTGAACCATTGTTCATTCAAGTTGCAAATTCAAGTTCTCTTTAATTTTTTTATAGATATATATCGCTGTACCATTTAACTCATTCGATAAATGTAGCTTCTCCATATATATTACGCGAAATGCGTTGACAGATATTTTTATCCAAGTACTTTTTAAGTTTTAAGTTTAATACAATTTTATAGTTTTTAGTACTCACAAGCTAATCTCAAATTAATCAAGTCAAGCTTAATCTTATATCTCTTAGTAGTTGTGTGCATTTACATAATTCTTTTTTGCAACCAAGTTAGAAGATCACTGCGTATATATTTTTTACTTTGCTTTTATCTACACATAAAGACAGGTGTAAAAAAGTCTTCGTAAACGATTTTTTTTTTAAAATCTACAATCTCTTGACCTAGCCAGTAATCAGTAATAATTTTATTCAACTGTTAGAGGGTATACTTTTGAAGTCAAAAACTGTCCTTTTGGTCTCCTACTTCTCTTGGTTCTCTTGATCTACTTCATAATTCACTGAAAACATGTGGAGTTCTCGTCCGGGTCAGTTACAAACGTCACTTTCTTCCTAAAAACACAAATATCCTATCAAACAAAATTGTATTTAAAAAAAGTTTTATACTGACAGTGACAAAATAACGTTATACACACAAGCCCTTCAATATTGTCATCACCAACGCTGCTGTATTTTAATTGTCAAATGTGTGTCGTAGACGGCTTCGCAAGGGTTATCTTTTTTGATATTCGTCAGTCAGTAAAACAAGAATGGGGATACATGTTCACGCACAAAAATTAAAAGAATGATTGTTGTAGTGGTTGTGAATGGATGAATCTCTAAAAAATATGTGTAGCATGGGAAATCTTTCGGAGCGTCTTTTTTCTTCCTTCTAAAGGTCACATTTTCGTAAGTGTGATGCTTTAATTGTGACTGAAAACAGCCTCCAAATTGTGTGTTGCACTATAACTTTCAATTTAAGAAAATATCCAGTTCATTTTTTGTGTATCGTCATATAAAAACTAAATGAAAATTCTATTTCCGGCTGATGACACTGGCGGAAGAGCATGGAGAAAATTGTAAAGTAGATTTCTTAATTGGTACAAATGAAAATTGTCTCCGTTGTGCCTACCATTTACGCACAAAACTAATCACAAGTTTACGTGAAGTGTGATTAGTTTTTGCAAGTTTAGTTGGGGCGAAAACGATTTGTTGTTTGGATGATAGGAAAATTATTCTTTTGGGTTTCCAAAAAACTTTCGGAGCGATTGTGACCTATGTGTGGTGTTTGCACATATAAGTGTTGCTTTATTTTCTACTACTGCTCGCAACGTTTTCGAACGTTTGTAATCTGTGTTTAGGGCAGTTCAAAGAAGTCACCATAATCCCTTCAAAGTGGTGGTCAGTGATCCGCTAAATGGCAAACTGCTTTTGAGTGCATGAATATGATTAGGAAATGCACAATGTGTTTAGAAAGTTTGTCATCCTTACTTTTCCAATTTCTAAATCCTTTTCAAAATCTGTCCCAGGGATAGTTTTTAGATGCATGTTGGTCTTGTATAAGTCTGTACTCTGTACTATGCAAAACAAATGTCACTAATTGTTTTTTAAGTAATCACTTTATGTTCCTATCTGCACGTATTAGCTAGTATTGCTTTCTCTTTCATCATCGACGTTATTTGTAGTCCATCATTTTAGTTTGAAAGTAGACTAGCTATTTGTGTTTCCTGCCTACTACCTTTGGTTGACTCATTAGTTCATTAGTTGTTGTTCTTGTTATGAAACTGACGAATTTTTGCGTAAGGAAAAACAAGAATGTATGAATTTGTTTAACAGTTTTGTCTAAAATGGTAGGTTGGAGGGACGGCTATTCTCAAGCCATAGGTGGACCAGTTGGTGGGATACGACCTGCTGGAAATCAATTTCCACATGATCATGGATCACCTGGACATGACTCAAATAGGTCTCATTTAGCATCTCAGTCGGAGTCGGTTTGTCAATCGCCTCTTGGACAAGGTCCGTCACACTCATCTCATCACCAGCATCAAGCTCAGTCCCCTGGTCATCACAGTAGTAGTCACAATACCACCTCAGGTGGCGGAATCAGCTCTCATCATCATCATCAAAGTCATCCCCTGCATGGTTTGATTGGCTCAAGCCAGCAGTCAAGTGGAGGAGGATTGTCATCTCACGGTTCTCCTCATATTAGCAGTGGCTCGTCGCATCACAGTGGCGGTCACGCGCTCACACCTCATTCCCACAGTGGACATTCGCATTCCCAGAGTATTTCTGCAATCCCTCCAGTCATGGGAGACTTTGGAATGTCTTCTAATGCGCCCACCAGCGCAGATGCTTGCTTATCGATTGTACACTCTCTCATGTGTCACAGGCAAGGGGGAGAATCCGAAAGCTTCTCGAAACGCGCTATTGAAAGCTTGGTGAAAAAATTGAAGGTAACCTGCAAAATTTTAAGCTCATCTTACAAAAAATCTCCCATCTTTTGCTGAATCAACTAAATAATTTTATATTCACAGGAAAAACGTGATGAGTTAGATAGCTTGATTGCTGCCATTACAACAAATGGAGCACAACCTAGTAAATGCGTCACAATACAACGCACCTTGGATGGCCGATTGCAGGTAAAGTTTATGCCAAAATTAAACCGTTACAGGTTTCTAAACTCTTGAAACTTGCTGTCAACTGTCTATCGAAAATGTCGATATTTACTGTTCTAAGAATATCACAAACAAATTGATGTAGGTGCGTGCGTGCGCTTCTCTGTGCACTCTGCACACGAAATGGTAATAGCTCTGTGTGCAAAAAAAAAAGAAGTTGACTTGCTACAACCCAGCCCAAAACATTTTGGCTAGAGGGTTTCAATAGAAAATTCCAGGAATCATTTATCCGATTCTTACTCATCTGAATCCGCATCCGTTAAAAAAAGCTCTCGTTCACAGATGCCTATTTGGTTGCATACAATGTTAGAGGGTTCTCGTTTCATACATTTTTTATGTAGTTGCAATGTTGCAAAAACTGCATTGCACACAGGAGCAGCCCTTGTCCACCGGTGCATTACTAGAACCCTTGTTTACGCAACTTCAATAAGTTTCCCCTTCCCAAGATAATTTCTATTGCTCATCTATGTAGGGATGTAAAAAAACCATTGGACTTTCCATTTACTCTTTCTTGAGGGAAATAAATGCAGGGAACATTTTTATCAACGTGGTGGTCTAAAACAGTACGTTTTTAACGGAAGAAAAATCATATATAGACAAAACAAGCTAACAGAGTCGCGATTATAGCAAATTGTGTTCATTGTCGTGTGTGGTCGAGGTTTTTCAGTATAATACATGTAAATCTTTTGTTTTTCTATTATTTTATTGTTTGGAACAATATAGGTCGCTGGACGAAAGGGGTTTCCCCACGTGATTTATGCGAGGATTTGGAGATGGCCAGACTTACATAAAAATGAACTGAAGCACGTAAAGTATTGTCAGTTTGCGTTTGATCTCAAATGTGACTCGGTTTGTGTGAATCCATACCATTACGAAAGAGTCGTCTCACCTGGAATCGGTAAGTGGCAGTTGTCAATTTAACGTGAAACATGGATTCAAAAAGAAAGTTAGGTTCATGTTGAATATTTTGTTGCAGATATTTCCGGATTGAGTCTTCAATCTCCTAACACAAGCAGACAAATCGATGAGTACTCTGCTGGAACTTCAGCGTCTCTGGAGATAATCAATCAGAAAACTGCAGCGGTCAATATAAAATCAGAGAATCCTGGATTATTGTCGCCAACAAGCAGTGGAATATTAGGAGGACCAGCAACACCTTCAACAGGGTCAGTAGGTATTGGACAAGTCCAGGCACCGCAGCCACAAACTGTTCAACACCATCCACCAGCCCCTCCAGCGTACAATCCACAACCAGTTAGCTCTCAGGTACTCATGTCACCGCCAGTTAACAGCCCACCGCAGCCAACTCCACAGCCCAGTGCGCCGCCAGCACCCTTAGTGAGTTCTGGACCGACATCGCCCATCGATGGGGCAACGAGTACTACCCAAGTCCAAATTGGAAACAATGGTAGTAGCACTCCTCAGGCGTCAACTGCTTCTGGGCAGAGTACCACAAATTATTACAACAACGAGTCTGGAGGTAACTGCTCCCAGTACTCTAACTTGGACTACAACAATGGAATGAGTATGGCTCCAACTGCTGCAACTCCTGCTACTACTACGGCAGAAGGAAGCATAAACAATCAGAATTATTCGTCCTGGAATGGGACAGGTAACAATACTGTGAGCTACACTCAAAATTCACAATCAACGTCTTCTGGACCAGAACTTTCGAACCATCCAGGATATAGTAAGTATTGCAGTTTATTGGTAAAATGATTAACGTAAATAAATTATCACGGTATAACGATTTGTGATTGATTTGTGCAGATATCCACTCTCGACAATTGTACCATGATGTGAACCTGAGCACGTCCTCTCTACTTTCATCTCAGCCACCACCAGAATTCTGGTGTTCCATAGCTTACTTCGAGCTAGATACTCAGGTAAACATTGAAATTGCAAGTGTATTTTGCTGTGGATTTTCGTTTGTTGATTCAAGTTCTTAATTTACAATTTATTGCATTTTCACAGGTTGGCGAGACTTTCAAAGTTCCATCCTCCCTTCCAAGCGTTACAATCGATGGATATGTGGATCCATCTGGGGGTAACCGCTTTTGTTTGGGAGCACTCAGCAACGTACACAGGACTGAGCAGAGCGAACGAGCCAGGTTAGCAGCAGCTCCAAATCATGAGTACAGGATTTTCAAGGGAAACAATCGTCCTCGCATGATTTGTAAACCCTTGAAGATCTTCTATAATACCATTTTGAATATTTAATAGTGTTCTAATCATAACGCAAATATTATTCTAGGCTTCACATTGGAAAGGGCGCTCAACTGGAATTGAAAGGTGAAGGAGATGTCTGGCTGCGATGTATGTCAGATCATAGTGTGTTTGTCCAGAGCTATTACCTAGATCGAGAGGCGGGGCGTGCCCCAGGAGATGCTGTCCACAAAGTGTACCCGAACGCATACATTAAGGTTTTTGATTTGCGACAGTGTCATCGTCAAATGCAACAACAAGCAGCCACGGCACAAGCAGTGGTAAGATTGTCTCAGATCAAATTGTTATTCCATATTTCATATATGTGAACAAATTAAAGGTAACATTGTGTAAACAACTTTTGTTAGGCTGCAGCACAGGCGGCTGCCGTCGCAGGGCACATTCCAGGTTAGATAATAATCGTTTTTATCCCGCCTAATTTAAATGAAAAAGTGAATGATAAAGGTTTCTACACTATATAGGGCCTCATGCAGTTGGTGGTATTGCTCCTGGAATTGCGATAAGCTTGAGTGCTGCTGCTGGAATTGGTGTGGATGATCTGAGAAGACTTTGCATCCTGCGACTCAGTTTCGTAAAAGGATGGGGACCTGACTACCCTCGACAATCCATCAAGGAAACGCCTTGCTGGATAGAGGTAACTTTCCAGTTTTTTAAAAGAATATGGGACATTTTATTGCATCATTCGGCATTGCGTAAAACTTATGATAATTATGAAATTTCAGGTTCATCTGCACAGAGCTCTTCAACTACTGGACGAAGTTTTGCACACAATGCCGATCGACGGGGCACGAGCAATTGAGTAAAAGTGATAGCTCTAAACGCTAATTATTTCTTCGATAATTTCGGTTATCATGTGTACGGGAATAAAGCTTTCAGATATTCATCAAGTTCAAACTTTGTGCGAAAAATACGAGTTTATTTCATGACGTTTTATGGAAAATGAGTTTTATTATATTTACTATTACTACTTATTATATTTTGTAATTCTGTTGTTATCATTATTACTTACTGATATTATGCCTATTTATTTTTAAGTGCTTACAATCATCACTTTACTGGAATAAATCATTATATAAGTTACGTTGCAAATCAATACGCTAGAACAACTACTTAGTAGTGAAAAACTTATTTCAAATAGGAACTTCAGCGTAATAAAACAATGTGCCAGTTTATAAAACAGGCCGAAATATTTTTTTTACTACCTGGCTGCAAAGGCTCATTTCTGTTGCCCAAGTTGATTACATCTTATTGATTTTAAAAACGAGATTGAATATCGCAATAGGTGAAAGCCTTACTGAATAGCTTTCGTAGATATCCTCATTTCATATTGTTTTAAAGAAGCATGAATAATTTAGTAGGAACCCTAGGCATGGAAGATTGCGTGATGAATACATTAATAAGATGGAGACACCGAAACTTTTTTATATTCCTGTTACGAAAACAACTAGTGGCTAGATGAAGCTACCACTGGTGATTAGAATTCTATTCCACCAAGAGTTTTCGTAAGAAAAAAGTAAGTTTTTCAAGTTAGCGTCAAAATGAAGAGCGGATTTCATCCGGAGTTGGTAGCACTGGAGGAAAAGCCAGAAGTACAACGGGCTGATCAAAACATCCCCTTAAATAAATTTGGAATTGCTGGCATAGATTGGGTACTTAGTACTTCCTTAATGCTTCTAAGGATTCTACTTGAGCATTTCGTAGCATAAAAACAGGGATCAGTTATAAAGATAATATTTTTTATTGCATTCTTTCAGGAAGAGATAAAAAAGAAGCTAGAACTCCCCGACCTGTATTTGCGAGCATGCACATTACGCGAAGGAACAATTGTTACGATGCTCATATATCAGGCAGGTCTCACTTCTTAATCTGCAGTCGCACATCACCCCGTGTGATAGATAAGGGAATCACGTATCTAACATCCAACTGAACATAGACCTTTATCAGAGCATTTTACTGGAAGAGAAAGTACCTGCAATGATAATTATGTCTTCTTTTCTTTGTTTTTTAGAGTATGAGTCTAGGTGTTGTTGCGTATCTTATGGTCTTGCTAATCAAGTTTCCAAAACAAACAGAAGCGTGGTGGGTAGAATAAAACTGATAAGAAAACAAACAATAGGGCATGGAATATGAAAAGGAAAATATATTGTTTTTTGTTATCTTGGACGGGTTTATGCGTAACTGTTGTGTAGGTGGAAAGAGAAGTTTCGCAACGACCTGGACTACTATTATCAGGATGAAAACGTGGAAATGATTGATGCTTTGTACCCACGTAAGTTGGAAATGGGAACTTAATTGTATAGAAAATAGAAGAAGATTCTGGAGGGGAGAATTTCGTTAATTTTTGTACAACAAACAGTTTGGTTGCCACTCACGCACGCGGTGGTCTTCGTACATGCGGTGTTTCACTTGACAGGATGGTTGGTCATCATTGCGCTAATTAAGAGACATGTACACTTGATTACAATTCCAAATAAATGTCCTTGCAATTAGTGAGAATTGAGAGAAAAATAATTATTATTCTTCCCTTACAGATTCATCCGTACTGGTATCTGCCCTGGATTATCTGGAGCTGCATGTTGTCCGTTGTGCACTGGTTTGTGTGCGGAGCTATGATCATTGCTGTATTCATAATGCTCTTCTACCGGGATATCTCAGTGACATGGGACCTTGTTCCGATATGTTGCACCATTGCATATGGAGTAGGGTATGTTCCCAAGAATCCAATACCTTTAGAGACTGATTTAATACCAAACGTATTGGAGACCTTGAAACATGACCTCAATAATATTTGACAGGTGGACATACTCTTGCGCAGTTGTAATTGCTCACTACAAGGTAAGGTTTATAAGATTCTGTTGATAATTTAGATGTTTTATCTGAGAATGTAAGTTGATCTGTATTTCTCAGCGCCGGCAAATTGTGAGATATTGGAGAGAGCGAGCACATCTCATAAGCGGGTCGGATTCATATCCGCCAGAGATCATTGACTACTTGTATCAATATGGATCAAAATCTCGATAAATGAAATTCTGAAAGATTATCTGAAATTAATGTATAATATTGTGTTACGAAATAGCACAATAGTAATTAATGATGCATGTAAATACGCTTGATATAACATACTGTATGCTATACCCCCACAATAAAACAAATTGCTCAGGCTCAGACATTTTATGTCAAAACGCTTCAATCCAACCCCATGGATCATGTTACAGAGTAACAATCGCATATGACCTGTATCTGTTGATATACCAACAAATCATGGAAACGGTAATTGCTAGCCATTTAATTATTACACGTAATTAAATCTTGGATGATCTCTGAGATCTGAGGAGGTGTAATTGCGACTTGCGACTGAAATTTAACCTTCGAAAGACAAAAGTTGTGTGGACTAACAACACCAACCCATTATCCTTTGGATGACATCTTGAACTCAAGATATCGAGTGACTACTCGTTACGGCATTGTTCCAAGTAAACTTCTCATATTACAAAAAGACGAAAACATCAATGGCCGATTCAACAAACCTGATGGACTTACCCGAAACAACAAGAAACGCGTTGAAGAGGTCACAAGATCTCCGTGAAAGGGTCCTCGCTCAACTCTCTGAAACCTCGTCATGTACAACAAAGCCTCGTGTAAGAACTCCGTTATCCAAATTTACAATCACATCCAGTGATGCCACTCGATGTGAAGACAAACTAATACCAGCACACAGATCGCTTGGCAGAGAACGTTTGCCAACTTTATCTGAAGGAGAAAAGAAAGTATTGAATGCTTCTCTTGTATCAAAGCGCTGTGATACATTCCACAAAGGAAATCAGATGCAAACTTGTTCCAAAGATGGGATGAAAGTGAGACAGTCTTTATTAGAAACGAAAGCAGTCCATCGATCCCTCGACGACCTACGTGGCACAATGTCACAAGAAATAAAATGTGAGGACACGTGTTCAGTTCCACCGGGTACAAAAGCGTCACGCAAAAGCTTCCCTCTTTCTACCTCAGACAATTCAAGGCTCCAATCTGTCCAGTCTACTGCACCTGAACAAAACGAGCCATTTGAAAAGCCTGGAAACCTCTCCCAATCTGTTCCTCAGAGAGCACAGCCAACAAAAGAAATGGATTCTAGCAGTTCTCTAGAAAACATTCTCGTATCTCGAGAGCTTTCAATATTATCAAACTGCCAGGGGGACACCGATGGGAAAAATGGACCAGGTGGTTATTTTGTAGTTGGAACAAATCCCATATCCGAAGATGAGGAGAATAGCCAACTTTCTCTAGAAAACGAGTTCCTCAAGAGAGAAGTCGCAGAGGCCAAGAGAAAGTATGTCTTCTTCATGGTCGTCACTACGTTCGCCTTCAACGCGCTCAGGAAACGATCAGAACAACTGGTCAAGATAGAAGAAAGTTTGAATCTGAGGCAGGTAGAATGCGCTGCCAGAGTTATCTTGCATAACTTGTTGCTCAATTCATGGAGAGTGAAAAAAGGTCAAATTAGTGCAATCATTGCGGAAAACACTCAGATGCACAAAACGGTATGTTTAATTAATGAGCTATTTATATTAAAGTCATACTGATATTACTATTGAGAAATGTTTCATTACCAGATTGATAACCAAAGTCTCCAGTTGAACATAATCAGAAGAATGCAGTCATTTGAAAAAGACAAAGCGTCGTCGGTTGTCCAAGACTACAACGAAGTAAAGAGAAATTACTTGGAAGCAATAAAAGACAATGACAGCATAAAAACGGTAAAGTTTAATAAAAAAAACAAAAATGCGGAACTATTTTAAGCTTGAAGGGTGCTTATCTGAAGAATGAATGAAATATGCAAATTCCTTTAATGATGATAGGAGTACGCGAAAGTACTTGAAGAGAAACAAGCCCTCGAGAGAACCTCGAGAAATTTAGCAT
>JAAXOA010000384.1:0-24792 GCA_036561885.1 Salina celebensis
TTCTATTTCTATCAATATTTATATTTAGGACTTACATTGGCCGAAAAATCCAAAAATGGTCGTTGAATGACGCTTAGTCTTTGTAAGAAACTCAAATAGTTTGAAGTAGTAGAACGTAGAAACAGAGCAAATCCAAGGTTAAGGAATATGATGTGGTAAAGCACAAAGCTGGTTAATATGGAGATTAGATAATTGATTCCCATTAAACATAATGCTAAGTATCCAAATTCAGTAAACGGATAGTCCTTTGGAAAACTATAGAAGCTACTGAACGTCGCCATAAAATTTATTATGACAGCTTTGCGCACTCCAACGAAAATTATTTCATAGTCTGAGGATATTGTTACTATCAAAGTTAAAACCATTATTGAAATCTTCCAAAATTTTCTCTGTAATTGAAAGTGTAATTGAATTGAAAGTCGACATTTCACCATATAACTTATAAACTTTAGTAGTCAAGGTGAACCTTTTGTAATCCATGTTGTGCAGGTTGTTTTTTGCTTAAAACGTTCAGAAATATTTGAAATTTACTTCGGCTAGTAAACCCAGTGTAAAAGTATACCATATGGGATAAAATTGCGCTAATAATTTTAAAGCTTCTGAAGTTAGCAAGCAGGTCCTCCTTTTGTGATGAGAGCTTCAAATACGCCCAACGAGGAGCTGTTATTGCTGTTGTTGTTACGATCATTAGGAAAGGAAAAACCATCTAGAAATATTGGTTTTTAAAATTAAATGATTGTTAATAGAGGGAAAATCTTGCATAGGGCGAGCCGACACCCAGTACCTTTTGGAAGAGGCTTCTTGTAGTTGTCCAGCAATGACTCTCATCAGACCAGAAAAAAGTGTATGGGAAAATACATGCGGAGTGAGCACTATCAAGTACTCCTTTGAGGAATGAGAGTGTCTTCCAGCAAGGCTCAAAATGTACAATATCATTTCTTGTTGTCCTGAGTTCGTTTTGCTTTCCGACTACTGTTTTCATAAAAGATCGATCCGAAAGTTTTTGTGAATATTCGTACTTGAGAGCCATTTTTAATAGGAGAAAGAACTGAAGTTTTATGCAGTGTAGAATGAAGTGCTGCTTGATTCAATGTATTGATATATATTGAATCGATAAAACCGGACAGCACCTCCCTTCATAATTAATTGATATGTTGTTTGTCAAGCAAATCATGCAAGTGAATTGGATTTTAAAGAAATAAATTGGATCTATCGCTCGATTCACAACATGCTGCAGCAGCACATGTTGTTAACATATATAATGGTGGTGAAAAATATATGCAAGAAGTAAAAAAGTTCATTAGTAAAAATTTGTATTGTATGAATCAGTATTATCAGCAGTATAATTTACTGTTGCCGTCATTTCATAAAATTCTTTAATCATATATCATTCATCAATAATAAAAGACTCTCGAAATCACAATTTCTTTTGTTAATAGAGAAACCTGATTAACTGAAAAAATGAAATGCATCACTTTTGTGCAACGTTCTTCATTTACGCACCTAGTACATATAACTCTTACAACATCAAGATGTTCTTCTCGTTATACCTGTTTGGCTTGTGTTTCAAGTACTCAATAATATGGCTTTTCCATGATAAAGTTTGCCATGTCGCCAATCGGTTATTGAGCTGTCTACGTCAAATACATAAAAATAATCTAAATTCAATTTATTTAGTTCTGGCGCTAAACCAAACATGCTAAAGGGTTGCGTGTGGTTTTGGGTACAATAAGAACAGATTCCAACGCTTCAAATACTGTATACCCTGTTGTTAGATGTAACTTTGAAGAATCATGTTCTTTACCTTGCACCCTGTTTATGCTGGTTTTTGTTTTAAATACTGGAGTGAATTGAGTTGGAGAAAATATGTATTACATTACAGATACAATGTTGCCGAGCAAAAAAATATCACCTACAGGGTCAAAGTTGCAGACCTTTCAGAAGAAGGGTTTAATACTAGAGTCTTGTTCCATAATTAGCGACGTTGCTGGGTCCACTGGAAATACTGTTTAACGAGGGATGATTATTGGATGAATGCGGCAGTTACTTGAAATTACATGACAACAGGGGGATGCGTTCCCATCAGACTTGTTGGTTTCAATAGATCTTGAATCTCGGTTAACATTCACTTCGGTTTTAGTAGTATTTATATAATTGGTTTGTTTGTTTGGTTCAGAGGAAGTATGGTTATGAATGAACTGACTTTAGGAGTGCCACTGAATTAAATGATAGGATTTATACATAATCTAATGCAGGCGTTTCACAACATCTATAAATCTTTATGATTCTAAGATGCATACCAAAGTAATTTAATTGTTTTAAGTATTTGTGAGCTTATCATATATTGATTTAAATTTTGAAGCCTAAATTCATATTTATGAACTAAATCCACTTGAAATAGCACTGGCGGAGTGGAATATTATGGTGTATTATGCATTATGCGAATATCTTCGGTCTGTGGGTTTCTTGATATAAATTAAATTTTAGACTTGTGACAAGATAACTTTAGAGCCTTGAATAAAAAGCAATTTATACTCATGTCAATAGTGGGATTAAACAATTCACAACCGACGATTTCCCGCTCGTACATGAATTATCTAAATTCTAACATAAATGTGAATGCGAACATTTTGACACAAATTGTATTTATTTTTTATCGTTAAAGCGTTATTACTATTACAAATAACATCCTCAATAGTCAATAATGTTGTAGCTCTCTCATTGTATAGCTCTCCCAAAGATTCACATTCAAACCCAGCCGTTCGTACAGACTTCAGAACCCTTCTGGTGTAGCTTCCTCGACGACCAGTCATTGACAACGTTTTTGACTGATTCCTCAAGATTTCGTTTGAATATTCAGACGCACTAGTTGCAAAACTAAATCCGAAGTGTAACATAAAGACGCAAGACAATGATGCATATACTATAACGGGGTAAAATAAGGGCGACAGGAGCTGCAATCCGTAGAGAAGAAGTGTGAAAGAAAATACAGCAACATAAAATCCCAAACTCATATACACAGCCAGCAATCGGGAAGTGAATTTTAGCCCAATACGATGCAGTAAATACAAATTTTTGTATGAATTCAACGCCAGTTTAAATGTTTCTTCATGGCCTGCAAAGGAGACTAAACATTTCAGATGGTTTACTTGAATGGACGTGCAAAATAGAACGGTTAACCCGAATACCAACGCAATTCCAATGCATTCCAACGCCAGTGATACTACAGCTACCAAGTTTGCTAGGAAAAACAGGATCGCGGCAATTGATCTTATTTTAGTTGGAAGCATTTCAATTGGTATATAGTCAAATAGAATTGTAATTGTGTACAACTTAACCAATTTGAATCCGAGAAGTAACGCAACGATAGGAGCCATGAAAGCAAATACTGCAACAAGGACGATACCGATAAGACCGGCAACGTCGGGATTTAGCGCAAACAGCGCAATTCGAGATGACCTGACCTTTTTTCCTGCATTCGATTGAAAGTGAAGCAATGCGTTCATGTAAGAAGCCATCTCCTCGCCCATGGTGTATCCAACCCACTCCAAACCCACAAACATATTCAAGAATATGTGTGAGTAAATGAACAGGACTGCTTTACTTGGAGATTTGTCAAACCCAGGAGGCAAGGAGGCATATCCTCCTAGTATGGCACAAACAGTACCTGCAAAAACGCACATTTCGAAAATAGCAGTAGATACTGCTATGTACCAATACTTGCATCTTGAAAAGATTTATTGAACGACCAGCAATGGACTCGGGATTTCCATGTGAGCAGATATTTCGGCCGAAATGGTGCTCTATGGACCCTCTCCATCCATTTCAAGCTCTTTAGCATTAGCGAAGTGGTCATCCTGATTATATGCAGACGTTTAGTGCAGATTGCTACACGAGGATTTGGAAGCCTATGAAAACGCTTCTGTTTTCCGTATGCTCAAGTCACACTGACGTAAAACCTATGCGTCGTTTGCAAATAATATTATGCTTGCAAGTTTAAACTAAAATGTAATTTTGCATTTATTCCCAAAAATAATTGCAAAAATGCAATTTAAACTGTGCCGGAAACTCATTTCATAATCTCATTCATTCATCCAATAGGTTTTTAATCTGCCATCCAAAATCTATTGCATATTTCGGCTGCATTAAGGCTTCATCTTTTGAAAATATTGTAGATAAAACCATTGTTGCAGAAATTCTATGAAAGTAGATTAGAATATTGTTGATTCATTTATTTAAAATCACACTCGGAATTTAAAGTACAGGCGGAAAGCAAACTATCAATTAATTCCCTTTATTCTCCTTCTATTCAGTTGCTTTAATTAAATTCAATTTTCAATTCAATAATGAAGTAGTCTATAAGTAGAAGAGAGCTTGATATTTCCAATTATTAAAAAACTACAATCAAAATTTAGAATGGCGGAACGTAAACTTTCAATTAGCTATTTTAATACATTCTATTCTTATTTCCATTCAGATTTTTAATTTAATTAACAATCAGTTATACCCCAAACTATTAAATTTGGGTTTATTAAGTTGGTTGACGGTCCACTTATCTGTGTATTTTAAGACATTAGGATTAGGACACAATCTCTCATTCCTGCATACCATTAACTACATAAGATTTGCTAAAACGTTAACTTGAACTACAAGAATTGGAATCGGTATTTCGATTACATAGTTTAATGGGAATCACTAGATTTTTAGCAACAAAATAGTACAGAAATGACTCTCGCATATATGAGCTGATTAGCTATCTCCTTCTAATCCCTTAAATGTACACTACGCATTGAGTATTGCATGGTGGTCTTAAGTTACTAAAAATAGCCAATCAACCATTATACATTTTAAAAGAAGTAGTTTTTTTAAATCAGGAGACAAAGAGCAGCCTAATGACCCTCAACTTGCCATACACAAGCAAAATTTAAACATATTTTCACTCTAGCAATGACATTTGTCAGATTGCTTAAAAATCAGTAAAGCGGGGAAGATTCTGCTTTTAACGTTCTGTCCAAATTGAGAGCGGTAACATTTTGAAGAGTGAACTTGATTAAAAGAACGAATTTACTTTCACCAGCAAACTGATGAAGTTTAATATTTTTATTAGTTGGGCTATTTCAAAATCCAAAATCTGGAATTCAGCCTGTTCTGCATGGTATAGATTGACGAGACTCCACCAAAATATAATTCAATACATAGTCACTGCTTCAATTGATGCATTAAAATTTTTCTGGTTGGAACTGACGGGGAACTGTACAGTGGAGATCGCTGATAGTGATAATCTTAGAGAAACCAATATCACTACTTGGTTTATGTGGATGAGCTTTATGACTCTCGAATTGGGATTGGAATGTACAATTTTTTAGACTCACAAGAAAGCACAAGCTCGGTATAGAATTCTGTGTAATACACCAGGAGCGTCAGATTAATTAGTCATCGCGAAAAGATGAAGTTGTAAGAATGTAATGAATGCATGACCAGGAGTATCTTTGCGAATGGAATAAGAACAAAACCCTTGATATGGAATTTTATATATTAAACTTATTACATAAATAGAACGATGGACTTGGAAGCTATGTATAATACGTAGCTCTGTCAGACTCAGCGCACAGTTATGAAAATTTAAACTGTATTCAAAGATGGAATGAATTCTTCGAGACAGTAGTTCAATCTAGCACTTCCACCGCTCGCTCAACAAGAGAATACATGAACATGAAAGTGTAGCCTGAAACGAGTGCGGAATGGATACTAGACATAATAGACTGACGATAATGAAATTACTTACTTCCACTCGTTAAGTATTGTGAGGTAGCCAGCTGAGTTGTATCAAACGAACCAATTTTATTTGAGTTTTAACAGTATTCGAACATTAGTCGATTCATATTGGAAAGTAGAACCGAATATAATTGTAAAGTTTACGTGCTTCTTATGGTTTGAACTATTCGTGCTATGCATTGTTTTCACATGTTATAGTTATAGTAGACACCGTCGGTATATTGAAATATTATATCTATAGATTTAATTCTGCGTGTTGTATGTTGTGAGGACACAAAAAAGGAACTTGATAAAGCTTCATTCCAAAAGCGAGAAAAACTATAAATTGGCCAATATCATGCGCGGATGTCTCATACCAAAATTTATGTATCAATACAACTTAGATAATTCTGTTCCACTTGGGTGAGTCACACAACTTCATCAGTTCATGTTGTACGGACAAATAAACAAGTTCAATTTTGTGTTTCTACTCATAAAATTCATTGATACAGGAAAATGTCAGAACAAGCTTCTGGTGCAGAAACGGAGAGTTCTCCTCTTTTACGATCGGAGGCTCTGGGAGTGGGGATTCACCTCCCAACCCCAGAAACAGATGATACCGATTCTATTACAGATGAAGCACGATCGGCTGTAATCCGATGTATTTTTGCCATGTTCCACTTGGTTGTAATAGTAAGTTATTCAAGCGTTTTGTCACTATTTGTTACTCCTAATATTTAACCCTCCTATTCTTGTACAGGCCCTTGGAATAGCCCTTGTATGCACCGGATCCTCTGCCAACAATCAGTTTAATTACTTTTGTGGTGAGCTTGTAGACTGTTATGAACGAGGGTACTCTGGTCCCATGAAATTCTCCATTTATGGTGGTGCAGCTTTGATAATTCTTGGCGCAGTTGGTGGTTTTTCACTGTGTGAGGGTGAAATTAAGCACCTGATTCATGTAAGTACACGAGAATCACGCTGATACTGTTTCATTCATTTACGATCCATGAATTGCGACGAGTAAGTTAACTGTGGATTATGTTTGCAGTGGTACAGATTATCAGTGTTCATCCTAATTATACACGTTTTCATGTGTACTGTTGCTGGTGTCTCCAAAATGTACATGGAATTTGTGTTATCACATGACTTGGAACAGTCCGTATCCCACTATGTTAAAAGCCCTCAGAAACTAGACAATCAGATAGCCGCTTCCTGGGACCGTCTACAAAGCAATGTATCTAGCACAAAAAACACTTCAATACAAAAAAAAACTTGATAGCTTTTGTTTTAATGATTTTAATGTGCGTTTTAGATTCATTGTTGTGGAGTTCAGAATTACACTGACTGGGAAAAGGTCACGGGACTGCCTGACATTGGATTCATACCTGAGTCATGTTGCATAATTGGAGATGAGTCTGGCTGCACCGAAAATATTACAAGGGACAATTTTAAGAACGCAACAGTTGCATCAGCGTATATCCACACAAGAGGATGTGCACCCTTGGGCGTCACTAGTTTCAACATTGGATCTTGGCTAACCTACAACTGGGTTATTTCTGTGTTTTTGGGGGTTTGCTTCCTCTTCAGCGCTACCTGATCGCAAGAATGTAGCAGTATTTTCTCCATTTTCTAAAACTCTTACATTATACCATCTAAAATCGCTTGTTTTATAGTCTGAAATTATTTACAGATACCAAAACGGACGGTGCACACATACGTAATACGTGTTAGTACAACTTACACGTGTAGATATACTTTTAAAACACCTAATTTTAAAACAGTTTTTTCTTCGGTTTGTACGGCTAATTGAGAAAGAACCGGTATAAAAGTTCCTCTTCCACAGTCTCAGATTTCTGTATCAAATATAATTTTAATCATAAAGTCTAAACACCATATATATCCATTGTAATTTTCTTCATCAAAATGTTACACGAAAAGATAACGTTTTAATAAGCAATGAGACTGGTATCCATATTGACGTAAACGTAGTTGTAATTTTTCACTGTATTTAGAATAAAATAACTTCTAGGACATTCCTGGTCGTAAAAAACTGTACAAAGGTTGAGCTTGATAAATGTGGCGTATTGGATTTTATGTTGAGTTCGCTATTTCAACTGGTGAACATATTTGAAATCCACCAATAAATAAGCTCACTGCTATAAGTATAGTTTATAGGTTAGGTAAAAGTACAAAATTAATATAAATGAAGCCTATAACATTTTCACAGACAATAAGAATTTGTCCACGTTTAAAAGAAAATTCATGTGTTTCCTATGTTTCGAAAGTCGGCTTATTGGTAACTGCCATTGATTGAATTAAAATTAACGTAGTAAAGTACAAAGGATTGGAATTTGAATACCAGCATATGTACATACAAGCGTTCTGTGCAACAAAGTAAGCCATACTCCCTCCTTGTGTTTTTGTTACTTAAAAATCAGCAAACCTCTCTCAAGGGGCTCTAGAATAATGGGAATTGCATACCTTCATTTGACTGTTTCAATCACACTGATCTGAAAAGATGAAGACTGCAAGGGTATTAATTACACCAATTTTGTTTCTACTATCGTTACGACACACGTAAAAAGTTATTGTGTGATTAGAATTCTTATTTCCACGTCTTCTCTCTCTCGTGTCTTAACACCCAAACCTCTTTCCAACTCTTTCTCTTTCGAATCTTCAAAAGCAAACACGACACTCCAAAAAGTCGTCTAAACAACGTACTAATTAACATAATGACGTACATTAAAATTAGAGCTAAGATATATGGCAACACATGCAACCCCGACATTTTTAGAAAGCAGCTTTCGCTTCTTAAAAATGATGTCGTTTTCCCCATCGCTAAAAAGGTGGAAAATACGTAAACAATAAGACGTAATTCACTGCTGTTCAATTCTGTATTTTTAATGACCCTTCTCGCAGAACATAAAATTGATTTCGGTGACATTGAGCTCAGTGTAGTCTTGTAGAAACTGATGACATTGGCGATTTAATAATTAATGGACTTCTCCTTGTGAAAATTCGTTCATGTTCTATACATGGGGGCGGTTTTTTCCTGGCCATAAGTCATGAGTCATAAGGCCTCCGACTAAATAACGAAATCGTTACTTAATAATTTAAAGACGTTCAATACCAATTCATGATTCGAGTTTTATTTATTTATGTTTGTTGTTTCTGTTTCACATAGGTTAAAAATAATACGTCAAACATGCATGAGTCTCAGATCCGAAGTCACTAGTGTAGTGAATTCGAATTTCGCTTTGGTGTAAAGAAGGCGATTTTGAATGCGATGCACTGTCACCAATTTTTCGCAATGTGATCTCTTCTACCAAAAGATATGATATGTATTAAATGTTCCCATGTCACACAACTGTTGTTGGGTTGATGATTTTCCTATCTTTGGGGAAAACCGTTCATTCATTCATTGCATTCAAAGGAAATTGTTACAGAATAAGTTGATTACACTAGCGAGTATATTTGCTGGAGTTGGTTGCGATGCGGTTTTGTTGCGGTTGAACCGCCCTGGTAATGCTGGCTAGGTCGCAGCACCACTGATTAAATGAATGTGGATGAATGAATTAATACCACTCAGTACTCTCATTAGGAAAGAGGTTTTTTCCCTGAACACAGACGAGTATGGGTCATTCATTACTGCATTGCTATGGAACAAATAATATGTAAACGAAACATTAACATTAGCAGCTGATAGCATCCTTGATTATAGTTATGTTCATGTAAGTAACATGAATGGATTATTCATTTTTTACGCTCTTTCCTAATCCTGCATGTCTCCTGGAGAAAAAAAAAGACCATACACAAGACACACAATAGTTCCCGTACTAAAACAAATAAACTGGTAGCCAAATACGAATAGAATAATTTTTAACATTTTAAATTTGTGAACTCAACTAACTGCTGTTTAAAAATACGTGCTTCTTGTTTATAGTTTTGGATTAGGCCGTATTATGATCTACGAACCATGGAAAATTGGCAAGAAAAGTTTATAGAAAAAAACAGTAGCAGGCTTTTCACAACCACCAGTTGTACGACAAGTTTGAAAAATTCGTTGCTTGAGAAGAATCTAATTAGCGTCGAAGAGCACCAAGTGTTGGTACGCCCTATATTTTTACCAGTTTATCTTGAAATCATACAAAAACCAATGTTAGATGCTATTATATGGATAATGATACATTATGATTTTTTTTTTACATTTCCACGGGTTTAACAGACAAACCTAGGCCGAAATGATAGCAGTATTAGAGAAGCAACGCAGATGTATGCTATCCTCAAGACCAGAATCCTGGGATATGAGGGTTTAATGGAAGCCTTACTAGCTGAAAACCAATCCTGTGCTTGGAGAATTCTGAAAGATGGATTTCTCAGTCGTGTTCCAACACCGTCTGAAATTCAGAAAGTGTTAAAGTTACCTGTTGAAACATCACATGAAAAAAGAGTTTTAGCAGATATATTTCCCAAATTTGACGCTGAAGATGCAATTGCACTGTCGGTTTCCAGCAGAATTCTTCTAGACAAAAGCGTTTTTGTAACCGAGTGCCGTGACGTGTTTGTGTTCAAGAATTTAGACCGAAGAGATTTGGTCAAATTAGTAAAGCCTTATGTGACTCGTTCGTCGTCATCTCAACAGTCCATAATCGCTTGTAGGCACATTCATTTAGATGATGAGGAGGACTGGGATGATCTAGTAGAAATTAGCAAAGCTCCAATTCATTTAATATCTGTGGAAGACGATAATTATGTCCTTCAGCGGTCGAAACTAGTGACACAAATTATAAGAAACAATACTTTGAATTACGCAAGACAAAAGGATTTATACATGACGGAAGAAATATTCCTGGACCAGCTTAAAGCGCAGGAATGCTCTGAATTTAAGGGAGCATTGCTGTGTGACGTCCCTGGAATGGGGAAGAGTTGGTTAATGGAGAGTCTTGCATGGAAACTAGGAAACAAACGTAAAACAACACTTGTGTACCTGATTCGATTGTCTCTGTTAAGTAAATACTTGCAAAAATTGGATGAAGTACCTACTAATAAAGAAACGTTAAACTGTGTTTAAAATTTTGTGTCACATCAAAACTAGCTAGGTTTCTTCTGGAAAAACATTCTAATACAAATTGTATTGAAATTGTGCATTTCATGGACGGTTTCGATGAGATCTTGAATGACAATGTCGATGCTGTCACTGCGTTCTTGATAAACCTTAATATGTATCCCAACGTTACGCTAATTACTAGTTCAAGGCCACCAATGCGAAACCATCTCGAAGAAAAATTTAAACAAATTTCTTACGATGTTTTACCTTTCACGCTGGAGAATCAGGTTAGTTGTGTTGTTGGACAGTGGCAATCAGAGTTCCCTGATAGTGTTGGAAATGAACTTACCAACTATGCTCAAAAGTGTGTTGTTTCAGTCAGACGGATTCAGCAGAATGAAAGCCAGGACGTTCTTGGTGTTCCCCTTAAGTGTCATCTATTGGCTTTTGTAAATAGAAAACTGGCCCGACAGCTTTCGTTACCGAATCGACGAAAGCGAATAAAACTTGCACATGAAGCTGTAATAGATTCAGTGTATAGTTTATACGAAAAGTTCTTGGAGATGTCGTTCGAGAAACTAGAAGAAGTATTGTCGCTAGATCAAGTATCCCGTACGCGCTTATTAAATTTTCATACGTTCAAAGCGCTTGAACTTTTGTTTCCTCTGATAGCGAAGGAGTATTCCAGAACCTGCGATATTCATATTTCGTCGGTGGACACTAGCAGAGTGAAAACGTTGGGCATATTGTGCTACCGTGACGAAACTGACTGCGAGTTTGCTCATAGAACCTATGCCGAAGTTTTCGTTGGGACGTTCTTATCCCAGTTTTGGAGGGATATTGCCACTCATGATGAAAGCTTCCTGAGTTCAGTCGGGACTCGCTTTCTCGAAAAGGTTTTAGAAGTCAGGCCATTCAAATACGATTTTAAAATAATGTGGCATGATTCCCTGGCCAGATTGGGGGGACTTCACAAGTATCTAGGCAATATGCGGAGAATTTGTAAACTTGAAAGTGGTACAGTTCTATGGTTCATGGACAACGCTTCGAGAGCTACAACTGAAATGTTTAACACACAAGCTCTGCAAGTTCAGCAGCAACAGCCAACATTCAACATCGCTGCAAGTTCACAACTACAACATTTCAAAAACATTCTAATTTCGAAAAAACTGTTTGTGAACTGTAAAAAAGTGCTTGAAAACACCTTCTACCTCACTATCGTTGGTCTAGTGCACGAGCGGTTTTTGTCTTTGCTTCGGCTCTTTGCCCTACTGGCTCGTGTGTTTTTTGAAGCGGAACAGATTTATAGTCTGAGTTTAATACGGGAATGGCAATATGATTCAATCTTTGTGGAAAAAGAAGTCGGTGTGCATTTCAGGGTTTGTAACTACTACAATTAAAAACAGCTTTTTAATGAGTGCATAATCCCGATATTACACCAGATGAAGACTGTTTTTCTGTATGTGAAAGACAAAGTTGTGGCAGGGAACGACTGCTTTTTAAAAAATCCTGCGGGCTTTGCAGCTGCAAGTCTACATGCTAACAGATAGCTTCAGCTGCCGTTTGTTGACAAAGATCAGGTTGCAGGGCTTCAAACCTTGCGTTTACCTCGCACGGTGCGTTAACGCAACACCGACGAAAGTCGCAAAAGTCGTGTTGTACAGACAAAGATGAGGTTGGTGTAATAGGTCCTTAATATTGCGTTTCAATTTTATACATTCCGCGACATTATTTGATAAAATAGCATTTGTCAAGTGCGGTTGGAATAAGCTTTTTAGGAATTTAGGTACAAGCATAGCATACAAGCCCTACACTATTCCATCGTACCCCCAAAATTGTACCACATCACTACCCCAAAATGTAGGCTTGTCATCAAATTTGCATCAAAACAAAGGACACAGAGGCACAAAACAAAGGACGCTTCCAGTACCCAAACTTTGACACGCAAATTCAACGTCAAATTAGCAGAAAATGCATATTTGGCATGAAAAATGTACTTGTAAAAGGAAATTTGTGCCTTAAATAGGCGAAAAACGTTAATTTTTGTTGCAAAACTCCCCAAATATGATTTTTTTGCCAAAATTCCGAAAGAAAGGACAAAAGGACGCTTTCTTCAAAACAAATGACGTCCTTTGATTTGTTAATTTTAGGCCCAAAACAAAGGACTGTCCTTTGGAACAAAGAACGGATGGCAGGTCTACCAAAATGTCCACTGCTTCACCTTACGAGCGGTCTACTTCTCATTCAGTCTCGCAACAAGATAAATTCAGAGTTTTGCCTTATCAAGAAACTTCTTAATTCGGACTTCATCTGGTAGTAGGTTAGATGAAAATGAAGGATTTTCCCGCTACAAAAAAAGAAGCGAGCCGTACATTTGGGGGTCTGGAGTCGGTTCAGAGTGACTTAAATTATGGTCCGAGGAAATTTTTATTTTGTAGTTATTAGCAGAATAAGAAATGCACGCCGACCTCATTGTGCAGGACAACGACTACACTGATATTGTCCCAACAAGTTTGCCATTTTTGTTGATCCAAGCTGCATTATCAAGCATACCTGACAGCGCTCAGTGTAGTGTAGGAAACAGTTTGTTACCTACACAAAGTAAAAGAGTTCGAGTTGTTGTCTTCGTCAGTTGTCATCAGTCGGAGTTCAGTCAGTCTTGTTCTACTTTTGTTCTTGAAATTGTTAGTCACAGTAGCAGGTCTCCTTCTGAGCCTGTGAAGGTTTTAAAGTTAATTGTAAATTGTCCAGTATGTGTTGTCGTACAGTTAATAAATACCGTAGTTAGTTAAAGTAAATATCGTCATCAGTCTAGCGTGCAAAAAGTCATTTTAACCGTTAGTTAAAAGATACTACACTCAGGAAGTCTTTAATCTCTTCTGTGCGAGTAAAACAAGGTAGGGGTTTCACTGTGATCTCATATTCTTAATTATCGATTCTGCTTTGTGTTATCCACTTTGCAATCAAAGGGTGTAAGTGCCGTTTCAAAAGATACATGGCACCTGTTATATACCATTGCACGTTATGGCGCACCATGCATTGGTACCATGGCAGACACCTTCAAAATTTAAATTGGCATCAGAAGATTTGTGGATAACGTTATTAGGGACATGTCAGATTTGTTTGAATCGGTTGAAAGGTAGGACCACTTGAAAATCTGGATACAGAAAACATGCTCATGCATGTCATTGATCCCCTTACCAAGAAGTTTTTCTTCTTAACATTACGTGTGTGTCAATATAAAGTTGTCGTTGCCTAATTTTATGAAGAAGCGAAAGCTACTTCATAAAATCGTCGAGGTTGTCTGTCTGTCCGTCCGTCTGTTCGTCCACTATAACGATATTTTAACAATCGTGCTGCAGCGTTTTTTCTAGAGGAATACCAGTTACTGTTACTGAAAAACCAGTAATTTTCCTGGTGAGGCATCAGGCCAGTTAAAACACCAGTTATTTAAAGACTCACTTGCTATTATTCGTTGTAAATTTATTGGACGCCGGCAGAGCTGTATGAGCTACATAATTTGAAAACCCACGCACTGAAAAAGAGAGAAATGGATTGCACTTGAGATCACAGTAGAAACTATTCACGTGTAAGCTTTCAACCGGAGTTCGACTCGCCTGTCGAAATAGCAATAGTACGGAACGATGTGGATATGTTCCATTACTTTTTTGATAAGATAAATACAGTGTCGCACAGATTATTGTTTGCCTGCTTGCTGGGATTGAAAATGACTGAAGAAGACATAAGAAACAGATTAACCATATTTAGAATAGTTCTCGATTGTGCTCCAACAAATTCTTCTACGATTACCTGCCAAGATCTACAAGACCATCTGCAGCATTTGACTGACGATGAAACAAATAATTTCCGTCTATTGGTCTTATCTGCTTTAAAGCCCCACATTTCTCTAGTTCATCTACCTAATTCCCTGAAAGCATCGCTAATACAGAGTGTGATATCTGAGTTACCGGACAAAGAACTTTTACAGGCGTTACAACTATTGCTTGCAAAGCAAAACGACAATAATGATTCAAACTACCCGAAATTTATGCCCAAAAGCGAGTGGATAAAACTTCCTGTAGAATCATTACTCGAGCACTTAGATCTTGAAGAGGTGAAAGAAGTATTTCTATATGATATTTTTAATTCAGGCGTGTGTCTTAAAAACTTGCAAGAACTAGAAACACTCAAAGTTCTCACTCAATTTGATGACCGGGAACATTTACACAGGGCAGTTTTCGAAGGAAAAGTTGACTGGGTGAAATATTTGCTTCTCAATGGATTCGATTTGCATGCAAAGGATAAAGACTGCAATTCGCTGTTGTTATCATGCGATAATGTTTTGGAAATGACGGAGCTCCTAATCCGGAGTGGAGCCGATGTGAATGAAGGGAATCGCTTGGGAAGAAATGTTGCTCAAATAGTTTTTTTGGAGTGCAAATCTAACCAGCTTTATACTGTATATAAGTGGGTCAGTTACATGTTCTACAATGGATATCAACATTTGTGGAATATAAAAGACTACAAGGGAGAGACCCCATTTGAGATACTTTCAAGACGTGCACTATTAAAACCGCAAAGAGTAATGGACGACCCGCTAAAGCTTCTATTTGTATTTAATTATGACTTCCACTGCAATATCGGACAGTTTTTAAAGCTTGGAAAGTTCGACCATACTTAACTATTGCAAATAGTCTTTGAATATAAAATGAGCCTTGGTCATCTTCCGATCCTGCATAAGCGTAAGGTCTTAGCGGCTGCTATCAACAGTACTATTGACGTTAATCTTGCTGCTACACTCATTCTCTTCTTCCCTAGATTAGTGTTACTTCAGATACGTTCGAAGGGGTTCCAAAATCGGACGTGTCATCTATAAATCTAAATGCAGTTATGGTGGAACAAATGCTGGATTTCATCCAAGCTAAAGAGACTATGAATGAAATGGAGTGTGATAACGCTTTTGTTAATACGCAAGAGTTGGATACATTAAGTTGATGACATCAATAATTTCTTATTTTATTCAGTGCAACAGAGAAAAGCGTAACTATTTGCATTATGCTGTTGCAAACGGGAATACTGCTTGGGTTGAACATCTTATTGAATCCGGATACGACATCAATGAGAAAGATTCATGTGGTAACACACCACTACACTGTATGACGCATAACAATCCCAACATAATGACTCAACTATTACTAAAAAACGGTGCAAATATGAATGCAGTTAATGGAAGGAAGAAAACCGTTGCCCATATTTTTATCGGCGGTTGGAATGATGAGAGTGAAAGTGTTTTGTCAGGCTGGGTTACCCCCTTACTCGAAACTGAATGTAACCAAATTTGGAATGCGAAAGATGTAGAAAATCAATCTCCAGTAGAAATTCTGTCCGAATTGGTAGGCTCAGGTCATCCAACTGTAAAAGAGATTGAGGCTAAATTCAAAAGTAGTGAAGTGTCTTCCTCTGATGGTACACCAAATGCAAATTTTTAATCGAAGTCACAACTGGGATTGGTCTATCAAATAGCATATTGGGTTCTTCCTTACTTTTAGTCTACACATAATTGGAAAACCTATATCGAAATTTATATGAAACATGTTTTGCTTGTGTAATTGTGCAGCGTGATATTATTCGATATACAAAGCCTTAATACCGGGTGATTTTAAAACTGTTGTAAACAGTATATACAGTGATAGTGGATTAATACTGAGGAAAGTGTTTTTTATATTTACAATCTAAGTTTTATCAAGCACTAGAAACAAAACAATGAAAGAAGAATTCTTATTTTCCGCTTCCCTTCCAGCTCTGAAACTCACCATGTAGTCAAGTACGAAACTATTGTATTGAAACTTCTGTAGAAAGAAACCCATACTTAATTAACTCCAGATAGTTTTAAAACGATACCAAGTGAGATGTTTTAGCTTTATTCCGGAGGAGAAAGTGGACAAAGAGACCCTGGATGTGTCATGCTCAAGCTCAATTATCTAAAGTATACATTTTTGTTGCACTCGTGAGTATTGTAGTACATACTGTAGCTACACAAGAATCATATTTTGAGTTATACTTCAACTGTACTGAACCTGTTACTGTTACAGCCACGCCTTTCCACATCCATATAAAAATCTACGTGTTTTCGGTTTGTGACCAGTACAGATCCCCTCTCAAGTTCATGGTCCAGAATGACTAGGTTGCTCTAGCATGGTTAGGATAGAAAGTTTTTTCAAGCTAACATGTGTAGGTATAGGGAAAAATGCCGCTAGAGGCCGCCGAAGTGAGGAATTCTGGACCATAGACCCGGGGCAATAAGAGTACACCCAAATTTCTTCGTAATAAGATGGAACGATTTGTTACTTGAAGTGGAAAAATACCACCTGACAAAATCAAACATTTGCAAACGGAAATAAGAATTCATATCTGGAGTTCGTATTGTTTAATTCAGCAGATCGTGGAGAATTTTGGATAGTAAATACGTCACGAGGATATCATTATAAGACGTTACTATGCGTGTATATGGAATTTTATATTATATCTTTCCGTTGTTATATACATGGAGGGAATCATTGACTTGAGAGCTATCAGTACTACGTAGTTGTGTTGGATTACGCACTCCCTAAATACAATTTCCACTGGATTGAGTCATGTAATGAGTTTTTCGAGACTGTAAAATAGTTCTGCAGATGGTTTTAGTACTTATGCAGTGCAAAAATAAGAGGACAGATGAACGTGTACTTGTAGTGAAAGCGTAGCCTGTAATGTGTGGAGAATGCTGTACACACAATACACTGATGGTAATATTTTAATTCCATCCGTTAAGTATTGCAAGGATGCCAGCTGAGTTATTTCTGACGAACCAATTGTAATTGAGTTTACTCAAATTTTACTCGTTTCACATCGGACAGTAAAATGATTGTAAAGTTTACGTCATTTCAATTCGTCTTGCATTGTATTCTCATGTTAAATTAGAAACCTTCAGTAATTTAACATTCTATTCAACTCTGTGTGTTATACGTTGTAAAGAGACAGCCAAGGAATTTGATAAAAAGCCTCAATCAAAAAGAAAGGGAAGTACTGAATCGTATCATGCGCGGATGTCTCACACCCAAATTTAATTAGCAATATAACACTAACAGGCTTGTTTCACTTGGGTGAGTAGCACATCTTCACCAGTAATGCTGTACAGACGAAGAAACAAGTTAATTAATTTTTTCATTCTACTCTAAAAAAATGTACAGCAAAATGTCGCAACAAAATTCCGGTGCACATACGGAGGCCTCTCCTCTTTTACAATCGGCGTCTCGGAGGATTCACTCACCCCCGAAAACAGATGGCATCGATCCTATTACTGATGAAGCTAGATTGGCTGTAACGAGGTGTACTTTAGCCATAGTCAACTTGATAATAATGTTAAGTCATTCAAGTGTGCTCTCGGTCTTTAAGCTAGTTATTACATGGTGTGATCTTAATATGGTAGAATGATAATGATTAGGAAATGGCATTTACCCTATCAAGATTACACCTTGCAAGTACTTCCCAAAAAACCTTTTATTACATTTGCAGGCCCTTGGAATAGCCCTTGTGTGCACCGGATCCTCTGCCAGAAATCAGTTCAATTACTTTTGTGGTGAGCTTGTGGACTGCTACGAGCGAGGATACTCAGGTCCCCTTGACTTCTCTATTTATGGAGGTGCAGCTTTGATAATGCTTGGCGTAGTCGGTGGTTTATCAGTGTGCGATTCGCACCAAATTTATGTAAGTACATATCTCGATACTATTTTATTTATATTCGATCTACTCATTTCAAATGTTTAAGTGAGGATTATGTTTGCAGTCCTACAGATTATCAGTGATCATTCTCGTTATACACGTTTACATGTGTACTATCGCTTGTGCCTCCAAAATGACCATGGAAGTTGTTTTATCACACGACTTGGAGCAGTCCCTATCCCAATATGTCAAAAGCCATCAGAAACTTGACAACCAGATAGCCGCTTCCTGGGACAAGCTACAAGGAAATGTATGTAGCAAAAGCTCAGTTGAAATCAATATGACTTTATTGCTTTAGTTTCAATAATTTTATTATGCTTTTTAGATTCATTGCTGTGGAGTTCAGAATTACACAGACTGGGAAAAAGTCACGGGACTGCCTGACATTGGATTCATACCTGAATCATGTTGCATAATTGGAGATGTATCAGGCTGCACCGCAAATATTACAAGGGACAATTTTAGGAACGCGACATTTGCATCAGCGTATATTCATACAGGAGGATGTGCTCCATTGGGCGTCACTACGTTTAACATTGGATCTTGGCTAACCTATAAATGGGTAGTATCTGGAATTGTGGGGTTTTGCTGTGTCTTAAGTGCTATGTAAAAAAAATCAGCAGATATAACAGGATTCTCTTAAACTCATTCAATATAAGCTTTAGACTTTATCGTTTGTTTGAGAACCTCAAATTACTTGATATATAAAGATTCAAATCTAAGGAGAGGACACATCTCGAAGACATTTTTGTAAACACACCTCCACATGTAAATATAGTTTAAAATGCCCTACACCAGTTTGAGCAGCAGTTAAATATTTGCTTGCAATAAGTAATTTTGTACGGCTAATTGAAGAATCAGCAGGTAAAACAATGACAAAACGAATCCGGAAATATTCAGCTGTTATTGCTTTCAATAAATGTACAACTCAACGGTCATGCACTGTCATGACATTTTTTGGACATTTGCTGACTTTTCTCCTTACCGCCTTTGGACCCCCTGTCATATTCTGAAAGCGATAAAAAATAATCTGACATAGTTTACGAGAAAAAAAATATTCATGAAAATATCTGAGAGACGCGACTTTTGGGATTAAATTACGTCAAAACCGAACAAAAACACATCATTTTGTAGCCCGGCAAAAGCTCTAGTGGGTCTTTTTTTTCAAAATTAAAAAAAGTTAAACCTCGAGTAAAAAAATTAAAAACCAAAACATGTTCAAATTTTTCCTTAAAAAAATCATGGCATATTGTATACGGGGTGATCCGAAGTTGATACCTAAGGATTTTTGCTTGAATTTTTGGGTTGTATGAAACTTCAGTCTGGCATGGAGTTCATTATCGATGGCTCTCTTACATTCAACATGAACAAACAGTGCTAACGTATTATCACAAATCACCGTATAACTTCATTCGTTCATGTCTAAAATTCGCCGAGATTCTAGGCGTGCTGTGTGATAAAGTGAATGAGTCACAAATCAGCCACTCTCATCTGTTATCTGAACAAAACATACAGTTATTTTCATTTTTTCCTACTAGTGAGTTTAAAGTTTACACGAAAACAACTTTGGCAACTGTAGAAAAGACTGGAGACAAGTTTTTGTTAAGTTTGCTAATATGAAGAACGAAGGCACCATCGTTTTCCGGTTGCAGCGAGCTCATTTAAGCTTCTTTTTAATCGTTTCTGTAAGTTGTAAAATTCAGTTTCCGTTGACATTAAAAGCAATAAAACGAAACATGGATTATCGGAACAGGCAATATCAATCGCAAGAGCCTTCACACTCTGGTGTGGCACTAAGATCTTCAGCAAGTATTTTTGTGACGACTATTTCCTGGATTGTTACGCACACGGATTTTACACTCCTCATATAGTCTCCGCGACCGTTTGTGCCATTCAGATTGTTATATGTCTTGTTGGATGCATGCTACAAACTGTAACCAAAAAAAGGAACTTCCGCAACGCCCATCGAGTAGGCTAGCTGAAAGTCTTTTGTTGAAATAAGGCTGTTATTTGAAAGTCTATAATCTTCAAAGGAACTCTCAATTTTACAGGCCTACCTCCTGTCCATATTGATGTTGATGGGTCAAACCGGAGCATGTGCTGTTGGTTTGATTATCACAGAAGATTTGGAAAGAGCACTTACTCAAACCCTTGAAATTTATTTAAAAAAATACTCCGTATGTTCCAGACCCAGAGTTATCCCTTAGCATGGGCTTTGGAAAATATACAGGAAGCCGTATGTCAGTATTTATTGTTTATTTAAAGTTCTTAACGATATATAAATAAGAAGTGTTGGAACTTTTTTTCATAGATGCACTGTTGCGGTGTGAAAAACTTCACAGATTTCAATGTTTCAGAAAGTTTCTACCTAGTACCGAGCTCGTGTTGTTCTCGTTCCAAATACTGGGAATGTCACCAATTCATTGTCGCCGACATCTGGCGTAGCCCAGAACTGGCCCAACAGCATATTTACACTGATGGATGTTTAGCAGTGGGATTAGAAGCTTACAATAATGCGTGGCTTTGGTTTCCGTTCGCATTTGCAAATTTTATACTCTTATTCGCCCTTTCTGTTATGAGGATTGTGTATTACGTGCACGGAGAAGCGTTCCCTTTGTAATTTTAACTTTGGCTTAAGAAGAATATGGGCCAAAAATGTTGGTGAATAGTAAATATTAATCATTGTGAGTGCGTCATATTTACAGTTCATTGGAAGTTACTATTAGTGATAGTAAACACATCAGTTTGTTGAATTTTATGTCCTAAATCAGTCAGATAGAACTGCATTTCTAATTTACCTGACGGCAATTGGTTAATGTGACAAGAGTAAATCAAGATGATGTGATGCATCAAACATGTAGTTTCTGAATTTTTCAGGGGATGATTTAGATATTGTAATGCGAATAGTCAATCATATCATGGTCAAGTTAAACGTTACACTACAATCTTCGTTAAAAATTGCAATGTTTTGTTTACCAGTACGTAGTAAGATTTTATGCTCAACAAATAAAGAATTCGATTTGATGTACATGGACGTGTGTAAATGCTTGGTTTGATTTTTACTAAATAATAATAATTTTTCCATTAATAAAGCATTCTGAGAAATTAATTGACATTTGATGATCTTTAATTACCGCTGCCGATCTTAAACATTATCAAACTAATTTTCCAAGTTACACTAATTGCTACAAGCTTTTTATGTGGAAGTTTCAGGCTACTTTCATTCGTTAAGTTTTTTTTTAATGTTCACTTCCGACTTATTTTACCCTTGGACTTAATAAACTGTCTACAACGCATGAATAGAACCAGTTGATATTAACGTTAGGAAAGTAAATATCTGGCTACCGGATGTTCCAGGTCATTATCAGAACTACGATGTTTTTATTTGATGGGTATATTATCCCCACTAGTTATCGTGCGACTTAATGTTAAAGCAGCTCTTCGCAGACAAATATTATAATTGCAAGTGAAAGTCCCGCTGCCAGTAAAATAAATACAACTGATATATTTCCATACATACTGGACGGGTTAACTGCTATCCTTTTTATATCATTCCGATCAACTTCAAATCCCAAAAGCTTTTCCCACCAGCGAAGGACGCCAGATGCAGCAAAGAGTTTACCTCGATGAAATACTGAAATTTCAACCACTCCACGAACCCTGACCCCAAGCAGAATGTTAGTGAGTCGCTTGGGACTTATATCCAACGTCAGGTTAGGCCTAATCTGTCTTATATCATGTTTATATTTGTTGCACAAAGTTTCAGGCAGCAATATTCCCACATTGTTGCATAACATTATAAGCCATTAATATCAGGCCGTTTTGTAGAGATCTCCGTTCAGATTGAGCTTGCTCCAGATCTAATTTTGAAGGATAATTCCTCCAGTATTCTGAATTGCGCACTTCACTATCGCCCACGTATATAATAAACGGTCCCCTAAGATTCTCAGTGACGTCCGAGTGTATTGCAGACATATTTCCAATTTCCATATCTGATGAACTGCCGTCGAATCCTTGACTTAGTTCAGAGCGGAAGTGAATACGCATAAATCCGAATAGTTCCGTACGAAAATTTCCGTATAACTCCCGTACCATTTTCCATTCACTAGTAACTATACTATTATTTTCCAAAGTATCTTTTAACATGAAGTACTCACTTAGTCTGGTATATAACGTGTAATTGTCGCTCCGAAGCTGTTCTATTTTGTCATATGTCAGTCTTGTTACGTGGCTGTGTCATTTTATACACATTAGCATTTTTGTAGGCACTGCTAAGTACCACTCCAGATAGTAATAGCGCTGCCAATGGCCACTCTAATTTGTTTGTTTTAATTAAGTTATCTGCTAGTGCAGTACCTTGCTCTACAAATACCGCGTATATTTCGCCAATATAGGAAAAAGTAAAACTATGAGTAACAAGGGAAATGAAAATCCACATAGCACAAACTGAGACAATTAGGGCCGCCCAAACTTGCCAATCGAACACAGATACAAATTCTTCAAACGGTAAAACATCCTCTCCCCGATCGCCGCATACAATGAATCGCAAGCTTAATCCAGAGTGGTTGAAGACTACCAATGCCACATCTAAATACTTATTTCCGTAGTATCGAGTAACATCAAAATTATTTTGAATGGCAGTTTGTTTAAATGACCTATTGTCTTTAATTCGTACTGCTCTTTCAGGATTTCTACAAACAAAACTATCATTTACAATGTAGGAAAAGTTGTGCATTAAAATTTGTAATATGTGTGCGTATGCATAATCAAGTCGACTCTCTTTGTCTTCCATTCTTAAAATACTTATTGTCGGATATTCTTCACATAATCTCAGAATGCTCTCTAGTTTTTCCGGACTCGGTCTAGTTGCCACACTCCAGATCATTTCATTGCCGAAACTTCTTTGTGTTTCTTCGTTAAACGGTTTCCAATGTGATATGGGAAATATAACAGGAGAAAAATGCCTGCCTCTTACATTAATCAATGCAAACAACTTAACTGGTTGCTTCTTTCGGATTTGGAATGCTATAACATAGAAAAGAATTGATTCAACCTCACTTCGGTAGTAATCGGCATACCTAATCTTAGTACTTGCTTCCATCCATTGGATAACTAAGTTGCCAACAAGAAATTCTAGCTTGGTTGGTTCAATAATATGAAAAAGAAAGTTAAATTTGTTCTGCGTTGGCTGCCAGAAGCGTCCAATAGTGGAGTTAAACTTAGACGCCAATGAAGAAGGATATCTTCCATACTCAGGATGTCCGATAACTTCGGGTGGAAACAGGTCAATTTGGATTTCGCAGTTCCATGGACGCGAACTCATAGATAACCAAGCAAGGTCTATTGTTACACACCGACTGATTAGTCCATAACATGTACTTCTGGAAAACTCATCGNGATGTCCGATAACTTCGGGTGGAAACAGGTCAATTTTGATTTCGCAGTTCCATGGACGCGAACTCATAGATAACCAAGCAAGGTCTATTGTTACACACCGACTGATTAGTCCATAACATGTACTTCTGGAAAACTCATCGGTAAAATGCGATGATGTGCATTTCAGAGATGAATTTTCGGAGGTTTTTCTAATGAAGTATGAGTTGAACTGAGGAGATGATGCCCTCCAAAACGCATATGAATCACCGGAACAGTCTGTGTGTGCGATGGGCCTAAAATGTTGAGTTACAATCGGAATTCTAAGGTCTTGTAGATTCATATTCCAGTAGTTTCTAATAACAGGAAGACAGTTGTGCGTTTCAAATGGCAGTAGAACTTCTTTCAGAGAATTCTCTTCTAATTTTAAGGTCTTTGAAAGAGCCAAGCTCTTTTTGAGCAAGTAAGAAAATTTTCTAACGAAGACGCCTTCATTTGAATTTACAAACCGGGTCAGGACCATCAGTTGGTGTAAGGTGAAAAACACAGTAATAAGACGCATCATGGAAAAGTTTCCTGCCATGCTGCTCCTTTTGAATTGTAAGTTGGTTTGTCAATGCAATATAACTACACACTATTTATGTTTAGGAACTCAGTTTCAACAATATTTAAATATTAATATAACTGTTCAATATCCAAATGTGGCTTGTTCAGGGTCTCTCCGTTTGTTGAGACTATTAAATGTGAAATGGGACAGTTAAAGAGTTTGAATAACTATGAAGAATTCCGCAATACATACGAATTATATTATTTCGGTAATTATTCTGGAGGGTGCAAATGTTAACCCAATATTA
>JAAXOA010000385.1:0-24784 GCA_036561885.1 Salina celebensis
GCATTCTTTTCCAAGAGTCCGCGTACTGGCTCCGTACAAGCTCGATTGCGGTTGAAGTGAGTGCCAGCCCGATCATGATGTATATCATGCAGGGAAGCATAAAAGATTTCTTCTCTAAAACACCCCAACATAAAATACTCTTATACAATATACAAAACAAACACTTCACATATTTCTCGAACATTTTTCTGTATCAATCCTCTCGGAATCAACTACTTGTAACACATCCGTGAAAGCAATGCAATACAATTCTTTACTTCATCATCCTCACGATAATACTCAAAGATTATTGTTTTAAAAAACCGTTGACATAAAATCTCTACATATCCAGTTTATTTTTTTTTGTCATAAAATAATAAAAATAACGTCCGTATATTTCGCAAATGAAGGAATAAACACATAATCCTGAAACTTAACCCGAATATTCATTTATTTTCTTTTTGTACGAAAAATTTTGCAAACTGCTACTCCTTTATCGTGTATACTGTCGCACAGTGCGAATTTCATACAACAGAGAGTTCCTTTTCCACTTTCGCACGGCATATTGTGGCATTGGAAAAAAACCCTTGAGAATAAATAACCAAGAGACCAGCTTTAGTAATAAATTACTTACCCGGAACCATATCACCAAGTCCGATGGTGGTCATGGTTATGAAGCAAAAGTAGAAAGAGTCGAAAAACTCCCAACCTTCTCCAAGTGTGAAAATATAGCCACCGGCTGATATATATAAAATGAGTACCAAAAGGGCTGCTGCCACTGTTGCAGATTTTCCTATTGATATCAAGTAGCATCGAGATTGTTTTTGGATGCACAGTGCACCCGATCCCGCAGTCAAAGGAACCAGGCAAAAATCGACAAGATAAACGGTCCAAGGAGTTGCGGTTCCAGAGGAAAAAAAAAGTGAAGCGGATTGAGAAAAAAAAACGAACATATGAATTAGTTTCAAGTTTCTGGGAAAAGTTGCAACAATAAATCTCAATACTTCTTTTTACATAGAATGCACATTCTACACGATATACATAGTATACATTTTACGATTATAGAACACGTCTACATACAACATAGCAACTTTTACGAACAAAATACTTAAGATATAAACTTGTACAGAGTATAATAATAATAGACATATAACTACTACAATCTATGCAACAGTTATAAACATACAAAGTTTTTACACGTTTTGCCCATACATTAACGCTGATAATATTGGCATGCTAATCACTTGTAGCATTGTTATGCAGTATACTTCCAAGAGAAAAAAACACCTTGGAACAGGAATTACTGATGTACTAAACGAAAACTAATTACGAAAAGTAATTTGTAGCAGAATTCTAGACAAGAACGGATAAAAAATGTACTACATTATAACACAGAGTAGGTTGACGATCATAAAGCATTTCATTTTTACAGCGATATTGATAGCCATAATAATACTTAAGGCCATGAACTTCACAATAACTGATAAGCTGCGTTAATAGGTTTTTAAACTTAGAACGAGAAAAAAATACTTTTCGCTTGCAAATCTACAAGAACTTTGTCATTACAGAGCAAAAAGCCACCAAGTTCTTGATTGTGGGTTTTTTTTTGGCAATGCGTAATTGGTCTTGCACTGCCGCAATACACCCCATTGTGAATTCCCTTCATGGCTTCAAAAGAAAAAGTGCATGAAACAAAATTGAAAGAATAGTTTGAAAACATTTAACGGAAAAAGAGCAATTAAAAATGTCAAGTACTCTTGAAAAAAATAGTTGTGTGCATGTGAACTATTTCAAGGAAAAAGAATGTACGAAAAAAATTGCGACTTTAGTGAAGAAAAACAACTTGACAAGAAAAATACTTTGTATATCAGCGAAGAGCTTAGAATAACATGCATAACATGTTTTCTTTATTGAAGCGTAATGAGAATTAAAGGCGAATAACAGGTCAAAATTATCACACCAATACCGAAATTGTTCTTAAAACTACGAACAAAGTAGTTACTAGATTGATGCCAAGAAAATACAATAATGTTTGCAAACATACACGTTTTTTGTTTATAGAGGAACGTTACAGGTTATTTTACAGACGGTATTACATAATAGCATGACAGCATGGCGTAGCGACATGAATAGAAAATGGAAATAAAAAAAAAATCTTGTAAAGGTTTGAGTTTGAACTAGCTTACAAGTTGGTTGAGACTGCAAACAAAAAGTCTCAGAGAGGAACTTGTGCGTTTGTGTTTTTTTGCATTTTCCCAAATGCGAAATGGTCTCGCTCCATTTAACACACTTGTAGTGTTTTTAGCATGACTACTTTCGGATAGTGTCCACTTTTGAATGAATTTAGCTTGTTGAAATGACATCACGTGAATGTTTCTAAATAATTTTGTCGGGTGTTATAAAATCGTGTATGATTAATTTGTTAGAAACTTTTGCAATAACCTACACAAAGTCTTGTTTTGAAAATGGGCTAGCTTTATTGATAGAGATTCAGATGTACCTGTGCGTATGAATAAAGGTTATTGAAGAATATCCTTCTAGAACTTTGAAACACTTTGTTGATTATTTGCGTGAAGATGGTTTTGCTTGGAGTTTTCTTTAAATAGTTCATCAGACTTTGCAGTACTACGTGATAGTACTTTCTTCCCCATTGCTTGCTCTATTTTTATATCTGCTCAAAACTCCGCATTTGTTTACAGAAAAAAATGGGCAGTAAAAATACGACCTGTCATAAAATAGATGTCGGGAGAATTACAAGTGGAAACTTTGTATCACGTTCTCGTGTGTGCCACATAAAAACTAGTTAAGTGGATAAGAAAAGTTTTGTCCATTATTGCAATGGGTGGAAACAAGATTTCTTACATGTTCTCTCAGGATGACAATAGAAATTGCGAATGATTATGTGGACCAATTCACCCTAATGCTTGTTCAAAAGGTTTAGATATGATTAACGCTAATACCCAAATAGATGTAGACATTGATCCTAATCGATTGTCAGTGAGATGACTGCAGTGTCAACCTCAACTTACTCTTACAAGTTTCATTCAAACTGCGTAGAATTATTAAACTGATTTTATACTGTTAAGGTGTGCATCCCACAGAGTATGAACTTAATCTCAAAACTAAACGCTTAGAGAGAACTTTGAATGATCCTTAATGTCAAACACTTTTCCAGTACGCAATCTTCAGATTTGATCTGGTGACGTTGCTTATAAAAACGTTGGTAATCAAGTGAACGTTGTTATATTCCTTCCCGGTTGTGTTATTCCCCATTTCCCAAAGTTGAAGCCAGTTCCTGTCATACATAATCTTTCAATATTTCCCACAAGTGCTGTTCCCGCACCAAAAATGAGACCACTAATAAATTCAGGGAACTTTGAGAAGGAATGTGAGTAGAGAAAATATTAAAAAATGAGGCTTAAAATAAAAAGACATAAAGCAGAGCGCGTAACATGCTGATTGTTCATACCAAATTTTTTACTTAGTTTGGAAGACTTGGTTGTGAGTTTTTTCGGAAAATGCTTCCGGAAACTTTTGTAGGACGATGACACTGCTGAGGCCAACAGTTTGCCTACGTCTGCAATCACGGTAAGGGTGAATGGAATTCCAATCAAGGCGAAACATATGCAAAAAAACTCGTCCCCAATAAGTTCGTGGTGCCATGTTACCGTAACCTGTAATCAAAGAAATATACACGACATAAAAAGCTTTTACTGGAGCTATCCACTAATGCAGACCACAGGCGATGTTTTAATGCTACTAGTAATGATAATCGAAAATTTTATGAGAGCGTGCAAATATTATTATTTTTTATGTACATTTTGTACTCATCAAGAAATAAAACCGTCAACAAACCTTAACTACGGCAGTGAAAACATATTTCATGAAATTACATACTGCAGATAGAAAATTGCATATCGCCAAAAAAACTTGTTTCTGCGCTCCATGCAAGAATTGCTAAATGGATTTTGTATGGTTGCGGGCTAAAATGCAAAATCCTTGTCCACATATGCTCCAGTTGAAACGCGAAAGCAATGATATATGAAAGTTATTCCAGATGTTTCTTAGGCATCATTTTTTCCTCAACAATCTAAGAAAATTAGTTCTTGAAACCCCAAGAAAATTCCGTTGGGATGCACAGATACTACTTCAGTGCTTTGGAACACTTTTCCACTCATTTTTAACATTCACATGGTAATTTTACTTTTAATTTTTCTGCAATTACACTCAAGGGTGTGGGACCCACGAAGAAAAGAGAAGATACATACATATATAAAAAGTGTTATGGAATAACTGCTAACCTAATACTATGATTTAAGCGTAAATGAATGCTTTCGATGTATAGTTGCAGAGTAATACTTAGCAGTATTTCATGTTCTGCCGCAATTTGTCATAGTGTTTGTGTTCACTTGGAGTTGAGTCGCAAAAATAACTGTTTTAACGCTGGCCTTCGCCACCATCTTTCAACAGCTTTGCATTTACCTTGCGTGATTATTTAATTTCTCAGTGGTAAGCGAGTCACCGCGTTTTGATATCATAAAACCAGAAAAGAGTGATGAGGGAGGGGAAAAATCAAGTATAGATTTCACAGCGGCAGTATTAGTGGACTTGGAGAGAGAATAAATGCTATTAACCCTTGCTGCTGGTATTTCATTTAACCAAAAAACTTGTAATTTCCATCGTTTTCATCTGCCTTAATCCCTCGGGTCATTATTATTTCATCAGGGCCTATCATTTAATCCGAGAAAATGTGTGGGAATGATACTTTTCCTTTCCGGTTGATGTGTGAACACGAAAATAATCATTTCAACTATTACACACAGTCAAGTGAACTAGCAAAGTGGCAACTTGGGAATTTTATGTAAAAATATACAAATGATACGTTGTGTGGAAAGCATTCGGATGGAAAATTAAATTCGCTGTTCCATACAAAAGTTTGACTAAATTAGATGAAAGTAATATTTAATGTAACGAAAAACCTGCAAGGAAGAAGTAAGCCTTCTGCATTGTTGACGCAACGCAAATCTCACAAATATGACATCTTAATTAATTAACTTTTAGTTCTCGTAATGTTTCCATTTGGTATATCAAAACGCTTAAAAAGGCCGGAAGTTAACCGTAGGCACTGCGACAGCTAATGGCTCGGAGCTCAGCCAAAAGTCATACTGCGAAAAAGTTTCAGAAAATCTAGGCCATACACTTGAGATGATGAATGCGTACAAACATCACGGAAACGGCGAGCAGCAGTCAAAACAACATGAACACTGAGAACCGCTTAATCTTGCGTTTCGGCCACATTAAAAGGCGAAAAGTATCATTTTCTGCAATATAATGATTGCATGACAAAAGACCAAAATAGCAGAGCGAAAGGGAGAACATAACAATAAAAATTACCAGACTCGTCTGTCCTAACGTAAAAAAATATCGGTTAATTAAAAACTGCAACAGAGGCCATATCATAATGAAAATGTAAGTTAAACTTTCACCTCCGGGGAAAACCCGTTCACTTACCTATTGTTGTTAGCACAGTAGAAGCAAAAAAGGCGGATTGGATATAGTCCCAGTCGGATTTTATTTCTGGAGTAACCACAGACATTCCTTCCGAGGCGACTGTATCAATAATTTTTTCATACTCGTGGAGGGCAATGGTTAGCGTATGATTAAGGGCATCCGGCTAAAGGAACAAAGTCATATATCAACATCAATATTTTCATCCTCTTTTTCTCATGTAACACTTTCAGCCAGCAAAAAAAAATCATTTCATGTGGTTCCACACAAACCAGTCGTCACTCACTAACGGAAATGGAAAATACGTACTTTTGTCGTTCTAACAGCCCTTACAAAATTCACTCAGTCTTTTGCTTTCTTCACTGGTCAATGTACGCATTAAAATGTTATACTGCTGAATTTATATTATAAAAATTGTGGTAAAGTGTTTCTTGCATTTTCTGCTCAATGCTTTCACAACTTGCTATAAAAGACGAAAACAAGATTTTGTCCTGAATGAATCCAACTTGCATTAAATCATTCAAGATAATCCTTGCTTAAATCTGTAAAAATGTTAATGAGTAAAAGTTACAGCTTAGAGTTGCAAACTTTGGTCATTTGAATAGCAAAAGTCAGGTTGGGGTTTTTGGACGGTATGCGTGTATGAGAGGAATATTTGTGTGCGCCATTCTATGAAGCGTAGCTGTTCCAACGGTTCGGATTAAAGCTTGTCACGAGAAAAAAAAAAGTTTGACTGTTTACTTCAACCTTTTTACTGCGTCTTTATATTTTTTGCACCTATTTATACTGGCGTCGATGGTTTGTTCACTTTCAGCTAACAGTTTTTGTCACTCTGTTTCTCTGATAAGTAAATGCAAGTACAAAGTTGCCTGGAGCATTGGAAGCTACTTTGAACAACCATGCCATAATGATATTCAAAGATTTAGAAAGTCAGTATAGAAGATTCAAAGAAAGAAACAAGGTTGTCCATATTGGAATCATATTTTTAGGGATTTCCTTCTTTTTTTACAGTTTTTTCGGATACTGTAGCCATAACAATAAAGTATCTGAGAGATGTATATACTTGTTACCTTATCATTCGTAAAAATTTTATACCTCGTGAAGTAATGAAAGGGGAAACCCCACTTGGCAGTATTGAATTTACTGGAATGAGTACGGAAGCTGCCTGAGTTGGTTGAACCAAAAGCCGAACAAGTTATCTGTCTTTGTTTTCCAAATAGGTACGTATAGAAAAGTACCTTAAAATTACATGTACAAAGTAAAAAACGGGAAATAACTTTACTACCTTGGTAGATTTCACAAGATTGGGTTTGATAGGGAGAAAGAAAAAAAAATGTAAAGAAAATGGAGCCGTTATTTGGAATGCACACTACATACAGTAACATTTATTGCTAGATTGTGTGTTTATTTCGTTGGAGATTTGAATCACCCTCTGAGAAACTAAATGCTTCCTTTCCCTGAAACGACAGGAATAATATAGGTGGTTAACATCATGAAACAAAATAGGAATAATGTTCGTAGACATAATATTTCCGTCGTGGTCAAAGTCAAACATAGCGTGTTACTTGAGAGAAAAAAACATAATAATATCGTTACAAATTTTCTCTGAGTGAGAGAGAAATGGGAAATGTAAAACTTACACTGGATGCATTGCTTAACACAGCTTTTGTAAAGTTGAACCTTCCTTCACTCAGATTCTTTCTTAGTTCTGTCATCCTCTCTATTTCCTTTGGATACTCCAGCGTTTGGAAGACCTGCAAGGAAACCGAAACAAATATGTTTCAAGTAAAATTTATAGTAAGCCTTTTTTCAAGGAGTCTTTGAGGAATTCAGAATGGTGTGTAAATTTATGGGCAGGTATTAGATGAATTGGAAGACAATGGGTTTCTTTTTGAACGACCGGTTTGTCGACTTTGTCATGTCAACTAAATCTTGTTTGGGTTTCCGTATAAACAAAACTGACAGATGAACCTTTAATTCCTTGTAAATTGACAAATATACAGGGAAATTGTCACCAAAGATTTTTTTTCTCTCATCCATCTTCATTTTTGTTTTTTATGTCTGCAAGTCTACATGGTACTCAACACAGACAAGATACTCGTTCCGATTGTCGAACGAAAAGGAAAGTTTGCACACACGGAAGATTGGGAATAAGAAAAAAGAAAAACGCAACACAGTGTTTCATCTCCTGTCGACATTTGGCATGTCTACCCGGAAAGAGATCAACTTTTGACACTATGAGTTATGCATTGAAAATAAAAGCAGACGGAGTTTCGAAACTCGGCATTGCAACAAAAACTGAGTCATGATCAACCATTTATTTTCCTTTTGGAATGGCCCTGGGAGACGAGAATATCCACGCAAAAATGCAACTTTAGAGGAGTGACGTAAAACTTTTTTTTTTCATTCAAGTCAGAGGATTTGAAACAAGACCGATTTCTTTGCAAGACGCCTGTTTCCGATTTTCAATAAGATGAAAACAGTCGATCAGTACATTACGCACTACAGGATTCTAGTAGAGAAAATTGTAGGGACACGGTTGAGCTGGAAAGAAGAAGCATACTTAAATGAATTGCAACACATTCATATTATCACAAGACATACTCTTGACTAATGATAAAGATTCCTGTAATGACAGTAATGAACGGCATTAAAGCGTTTTGGATGCATTCCAGAAGATCCAGCAGTCGTTGACTCGACAAGCCAGTGCAGACAGTGATACAAAAGAGGGTGGGAAGAAAGAGAGAGAAAAATGCAGATTCAAACTTTTTCTTTTTCGCGTGTAGTGCAACTCAACAAGGGCACTAAAACCACACTTATGAGGACAAAAACTTCACAGGGTTTATAGTTTATACTATGGTTTCTATTCTGGCTGTCTATTAGGGTCAATAGCACGTTAACCGTCACTCATAATTCTGGAGAGCAATAACTTCCAGTTTATCATGTCATGTAGCACATCATTGTGCAGCCTGGATGGAAAGAGTTGTCGAAAAATTGTTTCCTGTTTTTATATAACATTATTACCGTAATCCACAAAAGAAAATCAGACTTTCATTGTGAATTGTGGAAGATTATTTACAGACTGGAGGCGTCTTTAATCAACTCAGCATTTCACTGAAAATACTTTCGTAATTGAACAAGTAGATGTTTCGTTTTTCGTTGGCTTCAGAGGAAACAAAACCATTTATCTTTTAAATCATAATGTGTACATAGAGTTTTCATATTACAAGCTAAACTCAGACAGATAAATGAATCATCTGTCAGCTTTCATTTTTATAATGAACCTGGTCGATTGTGGTGAAGTTTCAAAGTGAAAAACTTTTGGGGTAACCACTGTCACGGGTAAAATAAGTTATGAATTCTTATGCAAAAGTAAATTCATTTATGTCGATTCTTCCATTACCTCCGGCTTGAGATGAGCTTTCCATGAGTTGTGCACAATTCTATTCTATATTTTCATATCTAAACAAACAGAGAATTCATGGAGATGTAAACAGTATCTTATAATATATTGCATAATAATTGAAAGGGCGTCACCCTGACTTTCTCTCTGCATGGCATTCCGCATTCAAAGTATACGATTTCCTATAACAATCAATAACCGCTTTTCATTGTCGGTAGCTGGCTGATGTTTTGCCAAAATGCTAAAGAATGTTTTGCTTAATATTAAGATTTATCTTATTGAAATAACTTATTTATCTAATCACAAGTCGACCGTGTTTTGATACAGGTAGCTGCAAATAAATAATACACACGGTGCAGCGCTGGTTGACCTATTTGCATAGACATTTCCAACTGTGGCAGAATAATTCGCTTCTTTATCTGTCGCATAGGACCGTTCTTCAAATAAATCAAGGCTTGCATAGCTTCTCTTGTCTGCTTTTCGATTGCATAAGTTTATATGAAAATCTTAAAAACTGCGTGAACTAGAGATATGTCCCTCGTGCATTTTCCAACAATCAACCTGGAATAAAGTGATTTTAGCTGCACCTGGGGTGGTATCCGTGCGGAACTAGTGAATAATGATATATGTGACTGTAATTAAAAGAGTCATTAGTTTTGGCTGATGTATGACTGAGATGTTAACACGTAACCGGAAACGTGTTCTGGTTGTAGGAAGACTTTTACTAGCAGGTCGTGATGGTAATGGAATTGTGTATGTTGTGTTCAACAACACTTACTTATGCAGTTTGTTTTGTATTGTTGCCTTGAGTTGGAATTGCTGAGGCAGAGGTTCCATTTTCAAAGTGACAAAATTCCATCAACAAGATTTGAGAAATGTAGTGCGTTAGCATATAAGTAAAAAGTTTGGTATATCCAGTTGATTGTCATGTATTGGAATAACAATAAGAAAACTTGTTTCATGCACGAGAGAAATTGTTGTATGCAAGAGCGGGTTTAATGTATTCATGGCCTAGTCACCAAATTTTTGCTTGCAGAAAAAACACACCACGCAAGCTATTTTTATCTTGAGAGTATTTTTGGGTGACCATGAGAAAGTCCATTAAGCCGACTTCGTCAGCGGGTCGCAAAGAAATTAATGGGTTGTATAACCTCCTCTCTTCTAATGATCTTGTAATTTGGGTTCCATTAATAATCAACAGTTGGAACAAAGAAATCTAAAATGAAAATTATTATCTTACATCAAAATTCGCAACGTGAATAATTGCACACTGAAATGCTCCTGTTTACTTTGTAGCTATTTTCACTCTAGATTTTGGAAATCGTTCGGTTTCGTTTTTGAAGGCCTGGGTCACAGGTAAAAGTTTCCTTATCAAACAATTTATCAATATGTCGTTTCACGCTGTAAAATATTTCTCTGCTACATTAAACCATTTGTCAATGTTTTATCTACGTTTTTGATACGCTCCAACGTCATAAGTGAAACATGGAGACCAATGCATACTTGTTTCCATCTAGGCAGTATCGTTTCCACACAATCAAATCTTTTGTTTTGTTTATTATGACAAATTCATCCCCGTGGCGAGTTTGTGCAAATTTTCGATCCCGCATATCGCTCAACGGGATCTCTATGCGTAACTGGTTTTCCAAGGGAGCACTTTTTCCTCACATATTTCTATTACACACATGGCCAGCTACGAAAAGACAAGGAGCAGAGTATTTATATGTGGAATGTCTTGGGATGATAAAAACTCTATGTTACTCGAGAATAGGAAATGCCAAAATGTGTGCATCACGATACCGTTGTTTCATGCGTTCTTTTGCTGAATATATTTTAGACATGATGGTAGTATGTACTAGGAATGCACGCATGTACAGTCAATTTTGGAAAAAAGATAAAACTATTTTCCTCTCGCATATATTAATATTATGCCACATAATAAAAGATTTTCATCATAAAAATGGTTTATCCTTTATGGGTGTGTATTCGTCAATGAACAAAAATAAAATACATTTGGGTTACAGTCTGGAAATGTTTCAATGTCCCGTGTTTATCTGTACACCTACCACTGCATGAAAACTTCTCAAAATATTTTTTTTGCCAAACAGTTAACTGAAACAAGGAAATATCCCAGTGACCTATTAATATTTTAAAATAAACTATTCCTATTATCATTTGTTGAAACATAAACGACCGCGATGGTTTGAAAAATACGACACTGCCTATTGGAAATGCTGTGGAGCAAACGATTATGATTGAAGTACTTAAATGAATTGCGTTCATAGAATAATTCCACTAACTACTAAAAAAGAAATTTCTGTAGGTATGAGTACACATACTCTTCAAACTTGGAAGTACCCCTGTCCTCAGAGTTTCGTCATGCGATATCATGATGTGCCATTATCATCAGAGGCAAAAACAGTACTTCGTTCTACGTATAAATGTAGTGTAAAATTATAATTCCCGTCAGTCAGGTCGATGTTTTACCTGACATCTAATAAACTTGAAGCTGTAAGCTGACTCATATGTATGAGCATCGGATGAGCCCCGGTTTTGAAACATTAAATATTAATGAAAAAGTGAACATATGGAATCTGCTAGGGAAAACAGGGATAAATTATTTGAAGTAGTTTTCCTCCAGTGAAGACGTTGACTTGGTCATTCATCAAATAAAACGCGCACAAAAGCATCCAAAATAAATATCCAATTTTTACCATACCTCTCGAGGAAAAGCCGGCTTATGATGTAGAGTAATGCGCAACATGTTTTCGCTTGACGTAGCATTTATGTAAACTTATTTATATTAATGGAACCTCTGTCTATTTCCTTCCAGCAAGGGGCTCCCAAACACGTTGCATGGGAAAGGGAGGCTCTAATGTAAATTTCAGTGAAAGGTACACCAGGATTCACTTAAGACTTTTCACCGGAAGAAATGTTCTCACTTTGCAAGAAGTGTGATGTTTTTAAGTAGGCAAACATACATGAATATTAACTCTTTAGAGGCATGTTGTTACTTGTGAACTTTTTCCTGTTTCGCAACAACTTCATGTATCACGTACAGGTACACGAGACGCAAGTTTCCGTAACCGGTAAGTGGATTTCGTTGTGTGTGGGAGGCCCTGGAAAGCATCCTGAAGATGAGCTCAGGCGTAACGTCCTAAGTACATAATAATAATGATCCCAGGATCGTTATATTTTAGAGAGTTTTATTGTAATAATGGCAATTTCACTGGCCAAATTTCGTGACATGACTTTCCAATGTTTCAACATGTTTTCATGTTGGACAACATGGATCTGGTTGAATCAACAACGAAAGTATCATGTACAATAAGAAAGATGAATTGCAAGTGCTAAAAAAACTGGATGGAATTATGGGCTCAAAGAGTGCAAGTTGAGTGTGTGAGCCTGAGAGAGTGAGCCAAGTGATAGCTAAAAGAAAAAGAAAGGAATGATGATTTTATAAGTTTGGAACAAGTTAGCAGAAAATGATGAAGAAGGGATAATGATACTATACACAAATATTTGCTAATGGCTTGGCAAAAGAGAAGGACGTGCAGTCCCTACTCGATTTTGTAAGAGGTATGCTTTGGAACCAGTCAATAACCAACTTGCAGCAGGAGTTCAATCTTACCTTTTTAGCAATGGCCGTTATAATAGCCATAAATCTTCCCTCAATAGACGACTGTGTTAGTAGAAATCTTATCTTTCAAACTCTATCACCTACATACTACATATAAAGTATGAAGTTTTGCACATACTACAAAAAAGATTTAACTGACGACGGAAACTGCAATTAAACCTTGATAGCGGATCATCATCCAAGTTTATGATTGCGCACCAATTTCAGCATTGTGCCACTGTTTCATACTGTATTCTATATTATTCGGAATTTTCAATTTCGCTATGATTACAACAAACTACTATAACTGAATTCTGTGGGGACTAGACTAGGTTTACTCAGTGCATTTATTTGATGGTTGTAAGAATGTCGGTCCAATAAGGTTATAAAATTCATCTGCAAATTTTAAAGGAAATGAAATATAAAATATATATTTTCAGGTCATGTAGATGCATCCCTGTAGCTATTACGACCACGGCAACAGCTTCTTTTAAAGTTGCAGGAAGGCCAAGGTGAACATGTTTCACTGGAAAGCCCATGCATCATTTAGCTTTCTAGTGTAGATTGGAAAAAACAGATATGAACCGTTTTTGCACTGAATATTTTAACTCCAGGGAAACAAATGGAGTTGTATAGTGGATAAAGCATTAAATCAAAGTAGCCTTTCTACTTGAATGCTCCTTTATGAAGTACTAGATTCATTCCTTATGAAACAATTCATTCAGACAAATGTAGAAGGAGGAACGAAATTTCACCGACAAAACGAGAAGGCAAAGCGACAACAATTTCTTATGATGAATTACTTTTTTTCAGATCCCCTGCTGTATAAGTTTTCAAACTTTAATCGTACATATACAACTATTCTATACATTTCTATGTACAATACGTGTTTGCCTGCTAGTTGGCTAGCTGACAAGTATATGTTTTGGTATTTTATGGAAAAGGCTTCTGTTAAATTTTTTTTGCACGGTACAGACTAGAAGCCAGACTCGTAAAAAACCTCACTATTTCTTTTGTTCTCATTTGCAAAACAATATTAGAACTTGCTTTATATGTAACTCTCTATTACCCAGTGTTAAACCGCTTTTTCGCGTCTGTATCACATGAAAATACCAGGTTAACAATAATGCGATTATTTTTTGGTCCGAGTGTTGTAAACACGTCTTTCACTCTCTTCTTTGCTGACGTTTATTTTAACACCGTCGTGACACAATAATCACCAAATGCCGGTTACAAATCTCTCTGTGAAGATTACATTGTTTGAAAAGATAAAATGTCAGACTGGTTGGAACAAGCTGTCGGCTCATGAAGGTAAGCTGTGACAAAGGCCCGGTTAAAATATCAAAAGTGATCCGTATGACAATCGATAAACCTATTTGTTAGGATGAGTGTCATTTGTTTCGTAAAGATCATACGTATTCGAAGAATTTACTCTATAGTTTCTATAATTATAGACAAACCATTCTAAACCGTATACAAGCCAAATATAGTTGGATGTTTGATCAAAGTGAAATGATTTTCATGAAATAAGCCTCTCATAATGTCTGAATTCTAGTAACATAAATAACATGTTGCTACAGTTAAACTAAACCTTGCGAAAGGGTAACACTGACGTGAAACTCGGTACTGGGGCCGAATAACAACAGACTACCAATGACAAACTCAAATATCCAAATGTTCGCTATGCCTAAACATGAGGTACCATTATACGTTGCCCTCTTTAAAAATACGATTATTGCTGACAGAGTGTATCGATACAGGAACATCTTATGACGAGACAGGAAGCATGTTGGAACTTAGAATGGTTGCTAAAAGAGAAAAGTAGAGCCCCATTAAAGGTCTCTGTTAAAAGTGTACTTTGAGTCAGATGCAGTTATCGCGAACTGTAAGTGCAGGCCGTTTACAAGACACTAAAAAGCAATTTGCATCACTCTTCGTGTACAGGGCGACTTAGGTGCATGGGTTACAGTTCTGCAGACTTGTCCTCTTTTCCATTCATGTCTTTCTGGATTTGTTCTAACTTTCTCCTCACTCAAAGAGCTCATTTCACGGGAGTATCGGAATGCTCATTCTTACACAAAGGTAATAAATACACACTTGAGTGGACAGACAAATGTAAACATCGTTGACAATTTTTTTTCCAAATAAAAATTACAGTGTGAAAAAGGAAAAACTTTCTTTTGTTTAGAGCACATGGGGCTTCCAACAACTGGTGGATGAGCGCATCAACCGTCATCTTTAACAGTTTTCTTGTTTTCAATTGGAACACATTGTGCATAAAAAAAAACTTTTTTTTTCTTACGATGCACATTGACTTTGGGTAATACATTTGGAAACATTTGTAGGGAAGCAAATTGTGTAGAATGATTCTGGTTTTCCGAGTAAGCTTTGTGTCCGAGCAAGCAAAGTCGAGAAACCAGAGCCCGAAGATAATCTGCGTGCAACTGAATCAGAAAGAAAATCTGTGACACTTGTAAAAACTCCGTAGGCTGGGAGTACAACAGCTCTTACTTCTCGTTTCACTGTTTGCTGTGGGCACCTTGTTATAGAGTAATTGGAAAAGTAGCAATAAAAAGGATAACTTTTAAATAAAAATGTCTTCTCATCATATTCCAAGTATATTCATGGAAACGATAGAATCACATTATCTGTCACACGTAATAAATGGTGATGATGTTTTGATGAAAAAATCATGATCCATGGAAAGAAACGAGTTTGTTTTTGATAGTTTGCTAGTTTCACCATGCTGAATGTATTCATCACAAGTCAATAAAACAAGATAACAAATATATGAATTCCATTGAATTCTTTTCTACTTTTCAAAACACTCGTGAGCATTCAAACAAATTGTGAATTTCTAAGAAAGGGAAAAAAACGGTAACTCCATTTTGAGAGTGAAAAGAAAACGTAAATGGGGAAACTGTCTTACCAAAGCACCAGCGCCAGTGTAGATTATCAGCGATGCAAATAGTCCAAGGTGTCCAATAAATGTTTTCATTTTATTGATAAAGTGCGGTTTCGATCCCCACACGGACCTTCTTCTTTCGGTCCGACTTTTCACTTGGTTCAACCATGGTGCACACACAAATTTTTCTACTTGGCTACAAGATTTCTTTTCAAGATCTTTTAGGCTACTATCCACACACTTAGCCAAATTCAGTTAAATGACTTTTTTTCTCAATTAGCTTACTTTAACACTTTCTAGGCAAAAATACTATTAATTTTAACGGTGTAACTGTGCCCTAACGTTGAAGCATTTTAAATATTTACGAATACTACAGACAATGAACATTGCACCCTGAGATGTTGAACGATTTGCGAAAATAAAACAGAAACAGGTTGTTTAAAGTCAAAGTCCCAAGGTGCGGTCCTATACCTTCTTGTATGTCGTATGCAAATGTTTTAAATACTGGACACAAGAAAAGAACGAATGGAGCTATTTTTGCGTATATGTCGAGTTTCTTAACAGAATTCAAATCAGCTCACCAAAATTATCTTGTAAAATAAGTAAAACATGGTTTATCCTAAATCACAGCATCTGAATGATTTCCTAATCCAAAACGTTATGTGTTAGAAGGTTTTGTAAAATAAGAGATTGTTTTAGCATATTTTCAGTAATCACAGCTTACATAGTTATGTTATGAGTGTGACTTTGAGATGACTCTTTGCAATAGTGTTTTTCTACTAAAAATACATAAAAATAAAGTCAATCCTAGTGCGACACTAGTAATAAGTGTCAGATCTATGTAATTCGGTAAGCTTTTACTTTTTTACAGCCTGAAAGCTTTTAAAAGAAAAATTGGAGTAAAAATCTAAAATGTGGTTTACATTGAAGAAAAAACAAAATGCACTACAGCTAACTATGCTTGTAAATGTTGCGTGGGAAGCTTTAATAGAGGAGTATATATTTTTTTGAATTAGTCATAAGAAATATGTTCATGGGAAAAGAGTGTTCATCTTTTAAAAGAGTAGGCGTTCAGATGGAAAATGATTTTTTCTATGAAAAAAAATATAGGCTTAACAGAGTGACTTGTTTTGATGTTGTTCCGCTGTACTCATAACTCAATTTATCACCGAGAAAAATGTTCATGGGGTAGATTGCGACAACAAAACGCTTCCAGAGTCCTACTCTAAACTAAAATGTTTAACAAGCTTAGTTATTCACATAGTTTTGAATCTGTCGCACTGTCTGTCATTCTTGTAATTCCATTAGAGAACAATCCAACACACAAGGAGTAAAACCAATGACGATGGTAATAAATTACGAGACATATTTCAGATAACTGTCTAGTCAGTTTTAAAAAGCTTCCGGTTTCCGCTTTTTACATTGAGGGAAGGATTGGCAAATTTTTTGAAACACACGAAAACTCTTTCTTCACGCCAATCTGAATGCTAAAACAAAAAAAAGAACCAGTAGACAAAACGATTGCTCGCCGACTTTCTCAATATGTGTACATACACGTGTCTAGATCTAAACTTTGTCTTGGAGCTTTTTCTTGAAGAAAATGAGTGGAAAAAGAAGAAGTGAACACTATCGCAAAATGCATTATCCGCAGACACCAAAAAACAACATCCCGAGAGTGGTGACTGAAATACAAACCGACAAAACAGAAACACAAGTTGACTCAACAGAGAAAGAATGGAAACGGGAGAACAGAGATCAGTTTCTTAACCAGCTCAAGAGCCAGAGCTCTACTGCCTCCAACCCTGCTCTTTGCACTAACGGTTTTAACAACTGAACATTGCCCGTCTCCGTTTTCTCGAGTTTGGAATACACCGCAAACGGCGGCAGCGTCTGATACATTGTAATTTTCAACTCATACAATTTCTTTTAGATCACACAACTCTATGAAATATACAGTTCCAACGAGGAAAAAAGGAGGAAGCTAACTTTTTTTTCATGTAGCACAAGCCGAGATTTTTTTTTACTTCTTGGGGCTCATGCAATTCTACAAATGCATGTAAGCGCATGCATAAAATACAGGTCAGCGTGGAATGGGAGAGCTGTATGGAAAATGTTATGTTGTTAAGCCATAATAGAAAAATAAGCATTTTTTAAAGAAACTAGCCAAAAATAATATAGGGTGTAATTTACGCGAATTTAAAGGTTGTAGACAATATTTCTTTATGACTAGATGGCTGATGAGGCTCCCCTCGCTTTCTAAGAAAACCTACTAATTTTCATTAGTTTGCGACGACGGTCGTCTCAATTTGCATCCGTTTGTTTGGAAGCTAGGCCAAGTATAAACACGGAGCGATGGCCCCGCTGGAGACACCAATAACTGGAACAACTTCATTACAAAAAAATATGATTCATGATATTTTTTCGCGGAGAAAAAAAAAACTTATTCAAACGGCATTTGTTTAGTAAAACGTGCTCCGCTCTACACAGAAAGTGTTTTCCTATACTGACTGTCTGGAAGCCTAAGTGTACTGATGTGATGCCGAAAAAGATAAGTAGCAATGGCAAATGGGAAGTCAATTGTTAATCTTACAAGATAATCATAATAAACAAAATCACAATATACTGTTAGATCAGACGCTGAGAACGATAGGATTCCTTCGCAATTCCCTTGAGATCATATTACAACTGGTAAGATAATTATGGTTACAATGGCAAAGCATGCTACAATGAAGAGACACTTTTTATGTCTACAAATACTCTGCTTTTACTTAGAAAAAGGTATATTGAAGGATATAAGTATGGCATGACAATTAGCAAACGCTACACAGATCAAACACAGAATAGCGCTAAACAGATATAGTTCATCTTTCGGTACGACAAACAAACAAAATTAGCTTGACAGATATACAGCAATAGACACTGTAGGAATTAGGAATTTGAGTAAACAACACGAGCGCAACAGAGTCCAAGAGCGCGTGGATAATCCTCGTGCGTTTCTACCAAGTTTTTTGCTTGTAAACGATATTGAATTGGTGTTAAATGACAAGATTTGTGACATTGATTTTGCTCTTGTTCTATTCATGGAACAGGGCATATTGATATTTCATCTTCCGTACTACTTATGTTTAGGTCCACTAACATCATGAATCAGATACAAAGTTAACCTGCTTTTAATGCCATTTACCGGTTCAATTTTAAACTAATTTACTGCACCAAATAACCGACATGTAGCATAAAGGTTATTTCCCATCCCTGACTCCACCACTCTCCAGGCTGAACATAAGACCCACCGTTAAGAATCTTTTACTTATAAAACCGTAAGGTTTAGCAATGGGAAACGTAGAATCCCCATAGCGCTCTCCCCTTTCGTTTTTGAAATTTTTGAAATGTACCATAAAATTTGCCATTTTTCGTAGGAGGTGCATCAACAAAGAAATTTAAGATAAGCTCCTCTGATAAGCATAATTTCCAAAACCTTTTTGTATTAAAAACGCACACGATCAATTATGAGTAATCCAGCTATATTGAAAGCAACGGCGCTGTGACGTGTTGGTGTAATGCTCGCCCTCTTCATGCAATAATAAGACCCCCGTTCCGTGCAGTATGAGCAACCACGATATAACTGCTCTTCAACGGGAACAAACTATTTGCAATTGTGATCATAAAGACCAAGAAAGTGCAACTGGGAACAAAATTCCGTCGTGTAATATAAGGAGAACAGGGATAGAATATAGAGGCAAAGAAGCGAGTTTGAGTAAATTTTGAAATGCAAATGATGCGTTTAAGCAGACACTTATGCCATACGCTTAACAGTACCTTTCGTACCAAGACGCCCCGATAATTAACCTTGAATGTTGAAAACAATCGCAAAGGATGAATTCAATAGACTGATAACAATACAATAATTAACGTTGCAAGTATTTTTATTACATAAATAATTGAACTTCCGGCTTTAGCAATTTATTGCTGAATTCTAACACTACTTTAAATTTTTTCGTTTCACTTTTTCACGTTTTAAAATTTCCTTGACCGTTGTCACTCCCCTTCGCTGGTTTTTGAATGGAGCCCTTTAAGGTGGACATCTCCATGAATTGGAAGCCTTGAGAGGGCCGTCCGGTCGGATTTTGTCCTTTGTCTCGTTTCGAATTTCCTTCAAGACTGAAAAAAATCTTCCTTGATCTTCGAAAGTTCGTAGATGGCGTCGTGAAGAAAGGTCTGCTGGTGATCCATCCTTTTCGTGAGCTCCTTCAGCTGCTTCCCTCTCTTCTCGTTTTGCCCCCGTTCTAAACACTCTGCCGTCCTGATCCTCGCTTCCAACTGTTTCTCCGGACGATCTAATTCAGCTTCCCGACGTTCCAAATCAGCTTTCCTGCGATCCAAACCAGCTTCACGACGATTTAGCAGCTCCTCTCGTTTTTCATTCCGTTCTTCTTCCATTTTCAAATTGTTTATCGCCTGCTCCAGGTTATCTTGCAACTCGACGAATGTCCACCATGCTGCCCGTCAGTTTCGCGGCTCGCATTTTTCTGATGGGAAAGATCAGGGACCAAGGATTACAAATTGTGCAGTTAAAAGTTTATTGTTAAAGCCTAATATGAATAAAATTAGATTGAAATTACCTGTTCAAATACCACTCTTTCCACATCTTGACAATCGAAATGAAATCAAAGAAACGGGCCTCCGGAACCTCCACCACTTTTGTCTCTGGCAATAACAATAGAACTATTACATAACAATAGAATAGAAACAAAATATATAGAACTATTTCTAGTCTTTTGTCTAACGTATTTTGTTTTGTTGGAATCCATGACAGCAGGGCAGATTACGTGGTTGAAGGGCTTGTCATTTGTGAGTTCAAATCAAGTTCTAAACCAGCGTATCTGTAGATGTACATGAAGCTTTTTATTTCACTCGTCGTTCATTAATAAATTTTTTAAAAAAATATCGTCCTCTAATAGAGCTTTTTTAGTCTTTTCGGATAAAGTATGGAACCACATTTAGTGGGACAGGGTAGTTTTGTAGCCATTGTTAGCCCTCATAAACCGTGTCGTCTACTGCAGATGTCCAATTTCCAGCCGGAAGATAAATGTTTCTGGAAACAGCTCCTTCTTCAACAACAGGTGCAACTAGAATCTCGTTTCCGAGCAAATATTCTGTAGGAAATCAACCAGACAAATTTAGATACAGAGGTTTCGATGTCTTCACATATTAATTTTTGTTTTAGTTCTAATCTATCCATCATCACGATATATTGGTATTTGACCCACCACCAAAGAAGTCTGTTAATAGGGCTACCATCGTTGACAGCTTGCTGAGCAGTCCCTATATTTTTCACGTTCAGCCAACACGTCCAGGCAAATCTGGACAGTCTAGCTAGCAATACACAGCTTTTTATCAAATTCTAGACTTCAAACCTTAAGAATGAAATGAGAGCTGCTCTGCAAAAACGTACATTATTTCATTTTAACCGTTGACGGATTTTCGGAGTTCGCCGAAAAAATGAGACCAGGAGGCAGACCAGGACTACACATTTTAAATGAGGAAGAACCGTTTGAATTTCTTCATTAGTTAGAAGACGAAGGAGTTAGTTGACTTCTCCCTTTATAGCAAACGTTGTCAGTGTCGAGATGGATGGCTTCTCTAGATCCGTCACGTATGTGACGAGCAATTTCACTGGTATACTATATTATTGCACTACACTAGTATACTTGATATATACTATACTATAAGATAAGATACTATAAGATACTACAAGAAAATGTATATAAAATTGGAAAGTAGGAAATCCCGAAAAAAATAAAAAAATAAAAATTATGAAAGCTTATTTATTTAATATTTAGAAATAATATTTATGAAATTATAGTACATGAATCGGAATAGTGGTGCTTCTTTTCGTTTTTGATGAAATGAGTTTAATCATTGCAAGGTTGAAGGGAGAAGTAATGTCTTTTGTCCGACAAAAACGTAAAAACACTGTGCAATCCGCATCGGCGTTAAAGTAGTGGTCTGTAAAAGCATTCTCAACTTCTCTTTCACGATACTCTAACTAGCTTATCATATCATGTCATTGATAATTGTATTGACATTATGAGATCTCCCATTTGACCAGCAGACACGGATTCTCTTCGTGTATGATACATCAGCCTCCGTTTCCTTTCATAATCCAACTTCATGCTACTCTACTACATTGACATATTATACTTTGATAATTATGTTTTATCATAATTTTCTTCTACTCCAGACGTTGTTGACACTTGCATTTCCATAATTGCCAGCCCATCTGTTGCGCTCTCAAAAGAAACCGTGTCTTTTCCTTGTGGTCGTGTGTCTTTTTATATATAACAAGTGACAATGTCAAATATATCATCATTTTATCACGTTAAGCTAGCACTTTACGTGAGTCTCCTCGCCTGGCCAATTACTTACGTTTACAACAACGCTATTGAGAAAATCGACCAAACGGTAAGAACAGAAAAAAAATCACTGGACATTACAGATTACTCATGACGTGTTAGATATTTTTCTGTCTTACATGTTACTATAAATTTTCTCCTTAGCTTTGTCAATACACTTGCTGCAAAATAGAACTCACGAGACGAGATTTTATTGATGTTGATAACTCCATTCTCATTAGCAGTCAATCAAGTACGGCCTGAGAATGTTACTCCGTCGTAAACAAATGATGTAACAAAACAACAATCAAATTTCCAACAACGCGACCTTTAAGTAAGTTGATAACTCCATTCTCATTAGCAGTCAATCAAGTACGGCCTGAGAATGTTACTCCGTCGTAAACAAATGATGTAACAAAACAACAATCAAATTTCCAACAACGCGACCTTAAAGTATATGCCTTCTTTCTGTCATTTCGTGAGCATCACACTTTGTTAACACAACGGCATTTGCTTACGATCCCTTACCCATTTCAAACGGAACAAGCATGCAAAAACCAGTAGATCATCGTTATCTATTCTTCGATAGAAAGCTTTTCTCCGGTATCATCATTGTTTCGTGGAAATTCACCACTACAATTTTTCATACCGTTTCTATAATATTCCTTTTTGAACAATATCCTGATCATCATTATTGCAGTCACGCTATCAACGATCCTACAACACACGTAGAATTTATTGAATGGACGCACTTTCCATTAAGATAAGGGTCAGCCAACACACCTGCTACTTTCACTGCCACTCTCTGACTTTTTTACTTTCTTCAACCTTTACTTTACTACAAAAAATCGACAGTATCATCTTTTAGCTGAACCCTTTTTTTTTATACAAGTCTGCATGCAACCGTTTTCTGTCGAAAGACCTAACAACATGTCGATCGTCTCGGAAATTAGCTCGTTACCGCATAGATAAAACGAACAAAATCATTTTATTTATGACTTGTAACATTCCTTCAAAACTAGAATTGACGCTGATTATTTTTTATACAACTCTGCATGCAACCGTTTTCTGTCGAAAGACCTAACAACATGTCGATCGTCTCGGAAATTAGCTCGTTACCGCATAGATAAAACGAACAAAATCATTTTATTTATGGCTTGTAACATTCCTTCAAAACTAGAATTGACGCTGATTGTTTGCCAACAAAACATAACCATAGATTATTTACCTTGTTAGAAACTTATCAGGGAAAATATTTCTTCTAGATATTAATTTCTTGTAGTATTTCACCAGGTAAAACCGTTCTGGATGATGGCCTCGGGGTTCTTAATACTCGCTGGTATAGTCGCTGGCGTGGCTAAATACAGCTTTGTTCATGACCCTGTGTATTACGGTAAGAAAATATTATCCTGGAAGCTATTTTTATGCAAAACGTTTAAAAATAAATAATTATACTGGGATTTTCTCAAATCGCCCCAAGCATACTTATAAAAACTAGTTATTTAAAAATCAATATTTTGTAATTTTCTCCACTTTCTTTTTACAGTGCGTAGCAAAATATAGCTAGGATTTTCTCAAATCGCCCCAAGCATACTTATAAAAACTAGTTATTTAAAAATCAATATTTTGTAATTTTCTCCACTTTCTTTTTACAGTGCGTAGCAAAATGTAACTTACAAGTAGTTAAGAACACTTTAAATTGTTCCTTTTTCCGTTTCCTCCCCAGGTTCTGTTCTCTTTGCATTTACTGCCGTAATCGACTTGATCATCACCCTTGAGTTTAATGGAGTGATTCATAATTTCATGTCGGAGTACTTAGAGCTTGGAGAACCCTACCTTGCCAAGCCCGTGGGGCTCAGGTATAATGACTTGCCTATCACTTCTATCAACTATTCCTCAACAAATGCCAATTTAGTTTGGACATGCACAGAAAAATGAAAGCTTTGAAACTTTCTCTTTAGCGATAGCATTGTTTGATGGGATTGGATTCTTTTTCATGTACTTGGCAATAGTTCATCTCATTTCAAACGGGTAAAGAAAACGGTTAACATTTACTGAAAGAAAATTATTTGGTGGGAGGTTCATGTAATAAATTTGGAGCACAGGAAGTCGTGGAGGTCGATAGGGCTATACTGGGCTGCAGGAATAATCAATTCAATGATTGTTCTTGTCCTGGGAATCTTCAGTGGAAAGCATCAACCAACGTTTTGTACGTTTTTGAATATTCCGTACGTTTTGTTTCCGATTTATGCGGGAATCAGGTATAACAAATCAGTATTCAAAAGGTAAAAAATATAGAGGGACAAAGATTCCTGACATAGTTTATAATTTACAGAGCTTTCAAAAATGAAAAACGCTCCGAATGGAATTCTACAAAATCTACGACTTTTAGAGCTATTGATGTAGTTCTATCAGTATGTTTGGGAGGAAGCATTTACATAATGTTAGCGAAAGGATTTGTAGGTTATTAACCACTTTTACAAATGGTGAAACTTAAGCAGAAATATTTCATTATTGTTTTTTTTTGTAGACTGCTTTAGCCCCGGGAAATCCTGGTGTGGATTTTCTCAACTTTCTCCCTCACGAGCGTTCATTTCTTTATGATGATCCAGCTCCGTTTCCTAAGATCCAAGCGGTTGTGAATTTACTGTACGTAGTACCGTTACAAATTCTTTCTATCTGGCTTCTGCTATCAAGTTGTGTACCGAGTTACTTATGGGATGTAATACTAATTCACTCTGGAATAATGATCCAGGTAAGTGCATGATAAATATGAACAATGGGTTTTGGCGAAAACGGTTTAATTGAAACTGTATGCTTTATGACCACAGGGACAATTTTCAGTGATTGGGTTGGCGTTAGATCCACAGACACCTGCTCAGTATAAATCTAGATTTCTAGATGGCACATTTTGGTTCTACAATTTATTCCTTTTACTTGTCCCACATTTGGTACTTTTGCGATTATCTTGTCAAATG
>JAAXOA010000386.1:0-24777 GCA_036561885.1 Salina celebensis
CAACATCCAAAGCTCGTCAATATATTTTACATTTCTCACGTGCTTTTTTGAGTGATAATTTATTCATTTATAAAATGTGTTTCATTCCAAATATTTTATACAATTTATTGATCAGTTTATCCTTTTTATTTTTAAACTTATCGTGGTCAGAATTGGAATGCGGTTTCGTAAATGTTTATCTACATCGTGGTCGATCGTTCAATAAGCCGTCCTCTCTTTTAGCTTGGTTTGAAGCATTAATGAAAAGTATTTTTAAAAGGAGATCTACAAGTCAAGCCCAAGAAGGATATTAATTACACAGGTGTGCACGGAGGTCAAAGGAGCAATATTCCCATACGGATCTTAACCATAAGCAAAGCCGCAAAAAACTGCGCTGGACTGCATTCGGCTTCGTTCAATCCATATCTTGAATATTTTGTTTCTCACACCTATCTATACAGTGAAATGGAAGGTATATTTTAGGTAAAGCAAAATATGTATAAGGATCATTACTCATTTACAGATTTTTTTAAAAGAATAAATAAATGAACTTCCAAGATGCACACAGTCAACTAGTATTTACGTCTTTAAAACCCATCGCAAACCTGCCTGGAGGCATCATCATCACTACCAGTGCGTCTTGAAGAGCACGAAGAGAAATATTATCTCTTTTTCTAGATGCATTAGGACTTTCTAACTAAAAGCATACTTATAAGAGAGCCCTTCACTGGAGGGATAAGAATTACATCTATTAGTGAAGAGCATAGTAAGAAATAATAATCAAGCGACTTTGCAGTACATGAAGTAGATTCCATAAAGCCCCCTTTTGAAAGCGAAAACACTAGCGTCGTGGTACAGACTAGATTTGATAAGAGTGAGAAAAATTGCCCTCGAGCAGGAAAGAGCCCACTAATTGTCGGTGTTGTTCGTTGCCAGTGATGCATTGCACTGCATCCTAGAAGTGATAGCCATGAAAAAGGCGAAGGTGTATTAAAACACGTAGGCTGAAGGCATTGCTGTAGAGCACCTCACAGGAATCGGATTCGTTGCAGATCGCTTCCATAGTAGGCTCTATACTTATGCAATGCAATTCTGAATGCATCTGGAGAAAAGGTAGAACGTTGTTCCAGTTCCAGCAACAAATAACCATGACAAATAAAAAGGGAACCATAAACCAACATATTAAAATAATATTGCTGTAAAACGCAACAAAAAATTTGCTGGTTCGTCACAAGGTTATTTTTTCCAGGTGGTAGGTGAGCTTAAAATCTTTTACGATGTGTTTAGAGCAGTACATTTGAGAACTGAAAATAATAGCATGAAAAATTTTCGGCCTCTGCTTTTTCATTCCTTTCCGCTGTCGTCCCAAAATGAACGAGACAAATGTGACAATCAACTGGTAAGCTATGCCTATGAAGTATTCACAAAAGAGATCCATAATAATACCACGAACGAAGAATAGGTACTTGGAAAGATCCCTTTTTCGTTCCAAGGATCATATATTATCCAATCGGAACGAAAAATATGTATCTCTTCCTCTACCGATAGTAATTATATTAAAGCAATATAAGAAGCGTAATAACAGCCACTTGAGAGTCAGTCCTGAATGCAAGAGTACGCTGCATTTACACAAAAGTCTTCTCAATTCACCAAAACATTTTTATTGTTGACTCGTCTCCGCTGTTATTGAGTGTGTGTATTTGCTTCTTCCTGATTCCTTTTCCACTTAACTTTACACTAAGCCGTAAAAAGGGCCGTCCCTTTTTCATCTCACCAAATGAACAAGAACAGATTAGGATAGAGAAAAGATGAAGAAACTTGAGAGATGTTTTTTCTCTCTAAATATTCTGTTCCATTTTTGCCTTGTTGTATTCATTTTCGACCTTCATGTCATTTCATTTAGAAAAATATTCAAGGTGTTAGTGGTATGCGGGTACAGAGAGTGAGTAGCAGCTAGATTTTACTTGCTACCTAATAATACCCATCTCTACTACCACATCTTGAAAAAAAACCCTCCCCACTTAAGAAAGAGTGTGGCGGTGATGGGGAGGTGAGCAAAGTTGAAGAGATGAATTGAAAAAGAAGACTTGAAAGTTTTTCCCCTTCGCAACATCTCATCTTCACAGTCGTTATCATCATACTTGCTCCAGAGATATATAAAGAAGCTGAGAGGCTCAACGAGTATTGTAGGCGCTGTAAAGTAAAAACTTCTGCATATTATTTATACCTTCTGAATGTAACAGCTCCTGCCGTATGCAAAGTGAGCACATTATTCATCCACCAATTCAATCTACATTGCATGCATAAGTAACAAGTATGCATGAAGAAGTAAATGGATGATGCATTTTCTACACAGTTTCGTCAAATTGCTACTCCCTCTCTGTAAACTGACTACACTCCTAACAATATTCTGCCGCATTCTTCTATTTATTAAGACGAAAGATTTTTTTATGCAAAAAGTGCATTTTATTTCTTTCAAGTCTTCTAGTTTCGCTTGGTTTTTATGTTGATGATGTATACATGGGTCACTGACTGTCAATTTTTTTTGTTCTCCTCCTTTGTTTCAAAACTTTATTTTTTCCTGTACGAGTGCCGACTCTGCATCAATGGAAACTGATTTTACGCTTGTAAAAATAAACTACACAGCCGCCCTTTTTCATTTCGCTTTCTTTCAATTCACAAGAGACACCGAGAAAAGAGAAACAAACGGGTATGAAAGTCGGAGGCTAAGTATTTTCAACCCTGTGCCATAATTTTCTGTACAAATCTTTGGCATAGAACAATCCTAGCTTTTCACCAAAGCCTTGTTGGAAGAAACTCAGAGCTCAACAAGAAAATCTCTTTATCAAGTTAATAAAAAAATGTGAATCCTTTTTCCTCTCTCGTGTGATATTGTCGGCAAGTACAGAACAACGGTTGCTTGTAAATGTTTCTTTTTTGTTTTTACAAATGAATCTTGCTTGATTCCACTACTACTGTAAACAGGATTGATTGAGGAAGATGGGAAGAGTACACGATAGACATGCAGGCATGAACTTTCCGTAACAAAACAAATGAATGTGGATGGAGATTGATGAGCTTCGAAATGGGTGACCACACCCATGTCAATGTATTATTATTACCGAAGCATTGTTTCCTTCCATTCATTCATCGTCGTCGTCATCATCTTGTTCTTCGTTTTCTATCTATCTTCTTCGTCATTCATACACATCTATCCATTTAGGAGCTTTTAAAATCAACTATCATGCATGCAAGACTCCTTCAAAGAAAACAAGAAAAATGTTAATACTCTTCCTACTCTACTACAAATTCTTTTGACGCAGTTTCATTCTTGCCGGAATGATGAACGTGACCACAAAACAAAATGTACCCAGGATTTGCTATGCAGCAACGTTAAACGAACGGATGTAGTGGAGGACGATTATGAAATAAAAATCAAATGTTACACATACGACAAGAGAGAAATAAAATGAATTACTATTTTTTGTAAAGCAAGGAGTTAATAATGTAATAACAATAGTCTCTACAACACCTAATAATAACAATAATAACAACTAAAGAACAATACACAATTTTCGGAGATGAGGTGTTCGTAAAAAAATAGAATTGAGATTAGCAACGTACGAGACATCACCAACCAGATAGCCGTCATCTCCTTTTACGTAGATACAGTCATCAGCAAGAATGTACATTGTGAGTAGGCATTTAAGAAGGCAAAATGCCATTGTCAATGTCACCGTATTCGTGTCGTGAAGGAAAAATATAAATCTCACATTTTTTTCATTACACTCAATTTTGCTGTTCTCATTACTTAACATACATAAATAGAGTATCATTGTCTCTCACACTTTACATTAACCAGACATTGTTTTATATATTGTGAAGGTGAAAAATGTATTTCAAAAACTTTGAATTGGCTGTTGACTTGCAATTTTCATTGTTGGCTAAATATGATCAGACTTGTAGGTTATGTATGAACGAGTTTAATTTAAAAACGCAAGAAAGATTTGTTTGTGAGCGTTAATAAGTAAACGACTGAATAAATAGACGAAGGATGAAAAAAGCTCGTCAATCCTTGTCAATCTCAAGTTAATTAGTTTGCATAATGTGCAATGTAGAATGTACGACAGGTCCATTATTTATGCAGAAAAGTAACTTTTTTTATGTATTATTTACAGTGTAACATTCGATATCTTCGGTCTCTTCTCTCTGTCACCAGCATCACCACGGAATGAATTTCATTGCTAAAAAAATTGCAGTGTAACATGCCATGGCAAAGCTTGTACAAGTGGGGTAATAACTCATTTCTTTATCTCTTCTGTGCGTACATTCTTTACTTTAAGTTACTTTTTTAATTGCAGCAGTTGAAAACTCTCTCGTTGTTTGTCGTCGTTGACTGATGATATACTTCATGGGAGTCTTTTGACAAACGTTCCATTTTGTGAAATAATAGCGTCCACTTTGGACAAGTCCACTCAACTCTGGTGGACACTTTTTCTTCCTTATCTCTGTTTCATCATCCGATTCAATCAGCCAAACTGCAAGACAGAGAGGAAAACAGGTTGTCTTCCCGCCCACATCTCTTCTCAGCATGTGGCTTGAGGTGGCATATGTTTTGAAACCGGTAACACATCTCAGAGTAATATAATACAATTCGAAATAAATAATAACTAGCTCATGATTATTAATAAAGACTGTATAACTTAAGTAGTTCCTATCTTATCATTTTTTGGGCAAGGCCCTACATTCCATTGACAAATTTATGGGCTAAACATGAAAGCGATAGAGACTCATTTAGTATGCTTATTTATAGGCGAAAGATGCGCTCAACATGTAATGGACACTGCTTATACACGTTAAAACTAGAGGTTCTACAAGACATGTCAGTACGCTGACTTCTTACTAACCATGTTCCATGAAAGTGTGATAATTGAGGCTACCATTATTTCTTACGAGCCTCTCAGTTGAAACGGTGAAAGACGGTTACGAAATGACCTTCTACTGATGACTTTATCCAGTTTTTTTTTCACACAAGAGTTAAAAGTAAGGCGCGGCAGTTCCTATTCGACTCTTTAAAAATATAATTTACTTCTAAATTATCAGAAGCTTGGAATGACGACGGGATTGTTGTAATGAATGCAATGCACCAAGTTACCTGATGTACACATACGACAGCATTCTACAAAATGGTGGAAATTAAGAAGCATAGTGAAGAGAGCGAGAAGATGAAGACACCTGCTGATGCTGCTGTGCAGGTTATGATGATGATATTATGAAGAATACTATGCAGTATCGTTTTTCTTTAGAAAAAGGATAATATTGCCCAAGTTTCAGCATGAACTGCATCATTTTCACTGTCTCTTGTTATTAGTTTTGAAAAATGTTTTTATAACAGTGTATGCGTAAAGGATAGAATATAATAATATGTAATAATGCGGGCTGAATTATGATCAGTCCCAAGAATTAACTTGAAAGTCTCTAGAGAAAAAGGTTAATTCAACGCTATGTGCCGAGGAAGGTGTACATGTCAAAGGGGAATGAATAAAAAAAGGCTTGGTCAGTTTGCTACTTTGGTTACTACACAAAGAGGTTTTTTTTATCCTAGCATGACTTATTTTCTTAAGACCAAGTGAATTGTCACTTCTTTCCCCCTTTTGTTTGCTGAACGTGTCACTAAACGTGATTTTCTGAGGACAGAGAGGCTGCAATATTACCGTCACCTTTACCTGATATAACTGACAATTTACTTAAAAGATATTTTAAAGACTCTCCTGTTCTTCGTCAGTATGAGGCATAAGAAGACTGTGGTGACCGACTGTTTCAGGTGGTGTGGTGGCCACAAAAGTGAAATAAATATTGTATTAAGTTTCACCAATTTAAAGCCAGGTTTTCTTTTTCTCTTCAAGTTAAACGACCTACAGCAAAGTAAGTGCTGTCACACTCCCGAGAAAATATTACTGTCAAAAGTAGTATGATGATGATGTCAAGAAAAGGACATGATAATTTTTAATCCGAAAATATTTATTCATGTTTTCACTGTTTATCGAAAAAGCCCGGTAGCAAAGAGCCCAGTAGTATTTGATGTAAAACCTAGTATATTACGAAATTTATTTCAAAGGAAAGTCGGAAGGATATGAAGGTGTGTCAAGCATGACACAATCGGACAACATTTTGCAGGAAAAACTCTAATGAGTGTGGTTACAATTAAATGCCTTTGTGTAACTGAAGGTGACATGAGGGCTCTTCAAGAAATAAACGCTTCAACAAATTTTCCATTCGTTTAAAGGATAAGATTTATGAAGGCATACGTTTTTTTGACATTGCGATAAACGAAAATACACAATGCAAAAATAACAGGTATGCTGTTTGTAGCAAATGGCTTGTGATTGTGAAATGATGGCAGGATTTTTTCTCTCTGTCTTCTGTATCAAATGCTGTCTTCAGTATTATTAGAACGCACAGCCAGTCGCTAACCATTTTCATGTTTGGATCATCAGCAACCGTCTACACATTGAATATAAAATGTTTATACATGACAAATAGCTTATGAGAGCAGTTGGCAATATATCACAAGAAAAAACCGTCAAGACCAGACAGATAAAAAAGAACGTATGAAACAGACACTGAAAAAGCAACCCCACAAGAATAAAAAATGCTCTTTTCGAAAAAAAAAAATCCTCGGATAGAAACCGGTATGCAAAAAAATATACATTCTAATACTTCTAGCAAACCTAGATTCCCTGTACTCTTTTTCGGGTGACTGATGATGATGAGAAAGCTGAACATTATAAATTGTAAAAGGATGTAAAATAAAATGTATCTTACAAAAAAAAAACTTGTATCCCTCACTCACTCAGTTCTCCACCCTATTTGCTTGCAAAGACAGCTCGCGCAAATATTAAAAAACCATACTACTGTTTTTTTTTCTCTTAGAAAAAATTCTTAAGGTAATTATACATTTTTTTTCTCTTTCTCAGTGACAAATGAGCAAAAATTTACCATGTTTCCTTGCACTTCTGTTGTTGACGTTACATCATCACATTTGCATAACTATAGGACAGGATAAACAGAAAAAGTAGTGCTTTTGGCAGGCAGATGTGCTGCTACTAATAACTTGACTTTACAATATTTAACTGTGTAGATAGAATAATTACAAGTGATTATCAATTTAATGAGGACCACAAGTTAAATCTAGAGAAAACTTTATGCAAAATTGACCAAGATATTAAGCGTATGTTTGTATAGAGAGGAAGCATTACCTAAAGGAAAAAAATAGTGTTAGTAAACACCGTTTCTGTATTTAATAGATGGTTTAGTCACTATAATTTGCTACCATGAAAATTACCAGTCAGTAGTCAGTGTTGTCCTGAACTGTGTAGTTATTCTACGATTAAGTTTCCCGAAGAAAAATGTTAGCCTAATGTCATCGACCATTTATCATTTTGCGTGAATAAACATACAGAGGAGAAAAGGTAATGGGGCTTCCTGTTTCGTGGAAATAGATCATCACAATGATTTTATTTATTCGTGTTGCAAAAGCAAATATCAAATAGCCACGCCATTCATCATTCCTATTTTCATGATAATCAAGATAATCTACTAAAAAAAGAAATGTTCCTCACAAGAAAAACCAACCAGACAGAAAAATGTTTACTCTAAAAAAGAAATGATTCAGAGGGGAAATAACATTATTCTTTTATTTTGTTGACTTTTTTTTCTAGGTAAGCAATTGTCTGCGCCTGTGTGTGCACACTGATGGTAAAATGATGATGACAAGCTAACAACTCATCGCTTTAACTGATCAGCATTATAGTCGTTTAACCGCCATACAGAATGATAAATACGTTATAAACGAGAGGACTTCTTATGGATAATGACGGTGAGAGTTTCTGTAATCAAGGTTCATTGGCTACACTGATGCCTTCGTGTCCAATCGTGATGAGAATGAGGAGTCCAACTTTATCATTTATTATTGACTTGATCCTCCCGGATAATTACACGCTCATTATCGCCAACCAGCCGCAGCGTGCAGAGTATTCACTCCAGTCGATATTTTACATCTAAATGTCAATATTTGGTTACTCAATGCGAATAAAGAATGTTTCAGCTATGCCACAGTTTTTCTGACATCACAACCTTTACTTGAGATCAATACTCTGTTCAATCGTTTTTTTCCACAAACGGCGTTTCTTTCTAGTGTCTAATGATTAGATCGATACACAATTTCATCTAATTGCTTGGAGAAATAGATTGGAAAGGGAATAGCGCACAGACACATCCACATCAAGCAACGTCGGTGTTTACTAGGAGTGGGAAAAGAGTTATGAAGTGATTGTAAAATCACGTTGGAGTCACTGCAAAACCCTTGATGTAAGCCTAATGAAATAGCTCTAAAAAGAGCGAAGTTCTTTGCGCCTTCCTAGGTTCCCGGTGCAGGAAAGCGTGTTAAAATGGAAATGTTTGATGTTTACTCATAGCAACCCTTAGCATTTCTGGCTCCTTGAAGCTGTACCGTCAAGACTGTTTTAACAGAAGATACCAAGAGAGAAGAAAAGAAAAACTGTTTTCGCATATGGCCTTTCAAAATGCCGACTGCCGTTACGTTTCAATAGACTTTTTGAAGGTCTCTGGTAGCGTGATAATGAGTAAAAAAAGAAACCGTAAAAGTTGTATAATCAGAAGAAACGAAGGAAGCCTTCTTCCTTTGTAAATTAAAAAAAGCCTTGTGATTTTGAACGCTTGTTTACAACATGTAATACATAAAATAAATACAAATAAGAATCTCATCACCTTTTAATTTCACATATTTAGTTCCAAAGTTTTCAGATGTAAAACAGGGCTATGGCACAGGTAATTGTTCTCTTCTAAAAAATCGATTTTCTAAAGCACAATTGAATATAGTGTCACTACTTCAAACCGTTTCTTGTTATGTCTACAAATATATTCGTCAAAAGAGTTCGCTACGCAACGTAGCAAGTCATAAATGTCGCCGAACGACAAGCCTGTAACATTGCAAATTAGTCATACACTTTGAATTGCAAAATTCCTATAGACTTCTCAATTTCGCTAATAATATTTTACGCTAGACAGCGTTGACATTGATGTGCCTTGATTAGGTATTTAGCCTAAGGCTACTTTCCTAAGAGCACTTATTCGTCAATCTTCTTGCACTCAGTATCCAGCTTGGTTTTTCAAAGCTACGGCCTTTCCTCACACAAAAAAACCTTTTATTTTCATAGGAAATAATTTTACGACTTCTATTTCACACCGTACGTTTTCCCTACTGATGCACACAAGGATTTTAGTAGTTCATAAAAAAAATTTGTTAGAAGAGTAGCCAAGTAATCACCAATATTCTCCATCTCTTCACAGCAGGTAACCAATTTTTTTCAGAATTGGGAATAATTGCTTCTGCACCACCACCACAACCGCCATAGTGAAACATACTTCAAAATAAATAAAAAATGAATTGTGTAGGTCTGTATCGTATTACAAGCTCCTATACACGTCGTTTCCCTTATTTCCCGTCAATACTTCACTCGTTCAGTTGCGCACAGTAGCTAGTTGACGTGATGATGATTCAAGTGGTGCTACAAGAAGAACACCATCTTGTCTTGCTGGCTATTCTACTGAGCTCATTGTTTGCCACCACAGACTTCACTTGTTTACGCCTGGTTTGCTGTTGATCCTTATAAAAAAGAAGCTCTGGCTGCATGTATTTTGTCAATGCTGGATAAAAACTCTAATTGTGCAGCTAGTAGCCGTGTAAATGAGTTTTTAGATGCGTGAACACATGTAAAAAATGCATTTTTATAAGTGCTGCTACAAGGATGATCGTGATCATTGTGACGATACTGGTACTTAACCAGCCAGGAAGGAAATGTCCTGGTGAATAACCAGCCACTCTATTTCTCCATCGTCATCCTGCAAATCATCCACGCATATTCAACCACTCGTTTTTAAAAAAGTCCTCCATCATCAGCACACTGTTTGGTGATGATCATTCTCATCCCTGTTTTTTTTCTCCCTATTTTCATGCTTATTCCCCTGTCATCTAATTGTCAATTAATCTTTTACGCTACTTGTTTTCCTAATGTCAAATGGCATGCACACTCACAAACAAAACTAGCAATTTAATGCACGCATTTTTATTTCCCATTCGCATCTATAAAAAAATCAAACCCGATATGGAACCAACCACTCGATATAATTTTTTTATGCTTTTACTCCATTTTTTTTTCCTTTTCCATTATATTTTTTAACAAAATAAAAACATTTTTTTATCCATATTTTTTTATTTTCGGTCTGCGTAACATTACGAAAATAGCCAGATATGCAAAGTGAGTGCATAACCACTACCAAACCATTTTTTATAAAGATCGTTTATATATCCGTAACAGTTTCCATTGAAGAAAAGCTTCTTCGTGTGAGAGTGGTGAGACAGAGAGGAATGGGAAATGTCGGATTCCATTTTTTTGACATGTTGTTAGGATAAAAAAAACGTTAAAAACCTCATACATATTTTTTGGGTGTATAGACTGAAAGCTTTGTGGTAATGCTGTTTAACACAAAATGGATGATGCATTCCAGAAAGCATGGAACATGTAACACGACCAGTAGCCAAAAAAAATCTTACACTGGTCTATGTATTTTGTTATTATTATTTTTACAATGTACTTATCATCCTTTTTTACTGCCATATTTACTAACCACACAGCCAGTTTGCTTTTTACTTAAAAAAGGAAGAAAGAAAGTGTTTTTTGCTACTACATATATAAACTCGTTTTACCCATATTTATCCACAAACTCTTTGCTTTTTAAAGGTTTTGTGTACATTATGATTATGATGTGTGTGCTTTTCCTTTACCACCTCCTTCCTTGCACTTTTTCAACCAGACACATATACACACACGCACACAACTCAAACAGACGGTGACAGGCTAAAATGCAAACTGTTTTTCTTCGCCATCCATCCAGGAAAAAGGGAAAGCTGGCTGCATGAAAAATCTTAGCGGACATAACAATAAAAATGCGAGCAAAACTGTTTACATCCAGAGCTGTCAGTTTGCTACAGATGGAAAACTGTGTGCTAAAAACGGCGTGAAAAGAAAGCGTATATTTGGATTTACATGATTGCCATTATTACAGATTCAACTGTTAGATTCTACCTCTTTTTATTCATTATATTTCAAGTGAGCAAGCAAACAGATTGATAATCAGATGAACACTCGTATAAATCTGTTCAATTTGTTGATCCAAATCAAAAAGAAAGTTGCACGCAATGGCATCATTGTCCTATCTACTATTTTGACATGTAGGGTGATCTCAGATTAGACAGGTATCAGAGGTGAAATTTATCAAATTTGATGTTTTAAGCATTAATTTTTAAGTTGATTTTAATAGTTTTCCTTTATGAGGATACAGTCCAGCTAACCAACCAGCTAGTAAAGTGTGACAATCAAATATACTATTGCTAGATATGTAGCGAGTTGCTTATCACCTTCTTCAATCATCGTTGTCGTTTTCTATTTCCATTCGAAGCCAACCCTACCATGACGTGATTTGCAATTGACTGCGGCGTGACTCAATTGTCCCCCAAAAAAAATTCTGACATTCATTATCAAACATCATTTGTTAGTTAAAGGACGCACAAATACTTTTTATAAAAATATCAACAGAGGGAAAAAGGAAATTGCATGTTATGTTGAATTGATTTTGTATGTAACAATTGATGCGTTTGTCGTTATCATTATTTTTATGCTACAATAATTTCTTCCAATATGAAATAAAAATCCATGACTTCTTCTACTAATCATAGACAGATCTTCTATAAAGAAAAAAAAACGAACGGCAGCAGACAACGTACTTTATTGTAACTCTGGCATTTTTGTATTCATCTTTTAACCTTCTTGAGAGTAAAACTCATGTAAATACCGTGTAGCAACAAAATAATTATATTTGAAGGCTCTCTCAAAGATGGTTTTTAGAGAAGCAACGAAAATATTTTAGGATTTTTTTTCCACCACGGTTCACTACCAGAACAAAGTCCCTTTTCTGGCACACACAGCAAGAGGTCTTTTAACAATGTACCCAACCGATCCCGATACTCTTTTGCAGCCCATCAAATATGAACGGAAGACGAAAAACCCTTATCTTGTCTGTGTGTCCATTTGATTACCATTATCATCCTCATCATCAATACAGCCAACAATAACAGTTCATTTAGCCATGTAATTTTTCTTCCTTCTATAACCAAACGTTGATAACTTTCAACTTTATTTTCAAACAAATCGTTTTTACTCTTAAAAAATGTGTTTTTATTTTTTTCTTGGGAAGCAGGTAGGTCCTCCACAAACTTATTTGACAATAGAAAAGAATATTATTCTCTTTTGTCACGATAATGTCGAAAACGATAATAATGATTCAATAATGAGCCATGACGACGGTTTTGAGTCAAGCTATTCTTGATATTTAAAAAATAAATTTATTTACTCTCTGTCATGAGCATCATTTTGTCTGGATCATAATCACACTGATTATCAGAGTAGTCATGATGCCAAAGAGGGTCTTATTATTCCGATGACAATCTGCCTTGAGTGGTGAGTTTGACATAAAATATTTAACTGCATCTCCCTCAGTCAGTTAGTTCCTCAAATATCTCATTGCTAACGTATTTTTCCTCAATGACGCTGATGAACTTACAACTGACCCGATTTCGTCCTTTTCCAGCAGCAGCACAGTATCATAATTTTCTTCTCGCGTAACAGGAATTTCAGCAAATAAAATACTCGCTACATTGTAACATACCAAAGACGCATTCTTTCAATAAAGGAAACTAATCACAATGCTGGAATTCTTTTGGATAAAAAAAAATGTTTGGAGTGACAACCCGGATAAAACGAACCTTTGCAATTACCCATTTTCATCCTCATAGGAAAAGTCTACCATGTGTAAAGCACATCTTTGTAAAAAAATATACAAGCTGAACCGCAGTACCACCAGTCAAGACGGCTGACAACCAACTGATATAGCGGTGGTGGACAGTATAAGATGCACAGCAAAGAAAAATATAATACGTAAAGGAATTTTCGTGTTTTATCTTTTCTCTGATCTAGTTTTTCTGACTCCCCACAAGCACAAGAGAAACTCCTAGACGACCTGTATATTTACTTTTTTTATGGCCAGGGAAACAACCAAGTTCTCATTTTCTGTCGATTACATCAAATCCCATGAATCACATCATCAACAGAGAGAGATTTTCATCGTCATCGGACCAAAAAAACCAGTACTACACACAGGCGCACAGCATGGTTATCATAACAGGTATTCACTCAAAGGTGATTACTCCAAGTTTATTATTAAAACAAAAAATGTCCACTGTCAAAAGCCATGGGCCACGCCACCCAAAGACAATATTATTTGTTAAATAGTATAATTGAATATTTGTGGTTGTGGATCAACTTAATCATCAAATAAGGATTACAATTGGACAGTCATAAACAATTGATGTATTTATTGTGCATGCGTAATAGCAAATGTCCACCAGGCTTTTTGTGAAACAATTGAAAATATATTTTTTTCTATCTAGCATTATTTAGTTAGCACCGTTTTTCAAACGCTTTACCACCCAGATGCAAGGACGGAACAACCTTTTCAGTTCATTAATACAAAATGAACGAGAATTAATAATGTGTCTGATTGCAATCATTTTTTAGTAGAACAAACCACAAGGAAAACGTATTTCTAAAAAATAAAAAATAAAGGAGAATTTGAAGTTTGTGTTTTATCTTCATTAGGTATTCTCTCTAACCTGTCCAGAGAGAATAAATGATGATAATTAATATTATCATTTGATGGGCTTTGTATCAATTCATTTTGGTAATATGATGACAGTCTTGATTATCTTGACTGAAACCAAAGAAACTGGAGGGATTAGTTTAACAATACATAAAAACCAAGCTTCTTTTACGAACTAGCGTCGTGGTTGGCGAAAAAGATCACAGAGCTTGTTGACTTGATCATCGTACCTACCACATGCAGCTATAATTATTTAGGAGCGTATTTGAAAAGCCGATTAAAACTAGGAGAAAAAGTATAGAAAAAGATGTCCTCTTGCAGTCGTTGTCGTGTTCATAATCTTGTTTTTTATTAGCTTCCTCATCATCACATTCTAATGGGCTTTGAAGCAATGAAAAACGTAGTTTCGTTTGAAAAAAACCATGACTACAAGGAAAACTTCGCAGAATCTTCTGTTTTTGGTTTTAGCATGTTTGCATAGTAGTAGCACCAAAAGGATTCTGAAGAAGTGTGTACATTTTGTACACGATAGCATATCGTCGTGTAGCTCATGACTCTGTTTTGTCGAGCACTAGCTCATCTCAATTTTGGTCGTGTTTTGCGTCTGCTGTAAGCGCGCCTACATTCTTATATATATGATTTTGTGCGTGTCTACCGTCCGGCTAATCGTACGTAAGAAAAAAAGATATCTTAACTAATGGTCTACACAGGAAATGTAACATTGTTCGTTTATTGCACTCAACATGCACCGTGCTCATAAACAATAATTGTGAATTATATTTGGAGCGCCAAACAATTTAAGAGGGTATTGGATCACTGAAATGCTCATATATTTTTATGGGACATACTTTCATGTCAACAGTAAAGGTTTTAATTATAGGTGTATTTACTTATATAACACAAGAATCACATTATTCTCGTCCCAACATAGTTCAATCGGTCAAACTGTGCGGCTTTTACAACTAGTATGTGTGTACACGTAAGGACGGATAAGTATGCTCCGTGTGTTTTCAAACTCTTGCTATTCGTCATCCCTGTTATCTCCGAGATCATCCTATAATGTGAAGGTGAAGAGGGTTTTTTCGTCTTGAGAGAACAATTTTTTTTTTAAAGATACCGTCGCGATCGTCGGTTTTGTCATCCAGTAAAAAAAGGCCCACTCCGTCTTGTGCACTAAGAGTGTCATCATTATAAAACCGAGGAAAAAATGACAGTAAGAAGGAAAACTGTCGTTTTCGTGTCTCCAGAGGAAAAATCGTGTCTACACATGTCGGCCTAATGTAGCATACCACAGAGGGGCATTGGAAGGAGCTCCAGTCTTATCAGTAGTTATTCATCTGACTTGTAGACAGATGAAAATGGATCACAACAACAAAAATAATATTTTGAAAACAAAAACAGGACAACTGGAAGAATTTTAAGCTCATCTGAAAACTAAGAAAGGAGCATATATAACATTCTTTCAAGCCATTTAATAATGACAATAAGGTAAGTAAATAATCATAATCATGCTGTAAAACTCGGTTAATTTAAAATGAACTGGAGTTCTTTCACAAGAGGTCTACTGTCCGGTATGGTGGCCTTTCGTCCGATTTGGGGGCAAAAACCAGCCTAGTCAAGGATACATGAAACGTCTTTGGAGACACACTGCCCAACATCGTACTGGGTAAAACAAAATCTGTCAAGTTTTACCGGCTTAAAAGGATACCGAAAGACATGACAAACCTCGATTTTTGAAATTTTGATGGAAACGAATTTTTTTCCAAAAAAAAAAGGTTTAAGGAATAAGAAAAACTCAATTACGCTTTATGTTTTTAAAACCAGCTGGTAAGAATTCGGCGACGACGACCAAAGTTGACTTGTGGAAGTGACGAAAAAATGCACAAGTGTGGAATACTTAAATAGGGACAACAGGTTTTAAAATATTCAGATATTTCACTCCATTTCATTATAGAAAATTTTCAATAATGATAGCTGTCCAGTGTACAGACTACTTTTTCACTGTATACAAAATGCGTTATCTAGATGAAATCGGATCCTTCCCTCTGCATGAAAATAGCTTTGTGACCAATTTGGGAACCGAAAATATATGCCCATAGCCAAAATAACTTTCCTAGAGTTAAAAAAATTGATTATCATTTGCATGGTGTCCGTTCTGTTTTTCTAGAATGATTTGTAGTTGGTGGTTTGTGGTTTGGTTTCATGTGGTCACTATTTTCAGCAATGTGAACACACCGATGACAGGTTTTTCTTTCGAACTAGGCATGAATGTGTTGAAAATTTAGTAAAAGATGATTTAGTACGTAGCCATATGTAGCTATTTGGGTGATAATGATATGAATCGCCACAACAACAATCCAGTCAACAAACTGGAAACAACACTCAACTAGACAGGAAACACACTGGACAAAATAAGAACGAGAGAAAAAAAAACTAGTTTTGTTTAGGTATCATTCAACTATTATTTCGCCGGCCAAGAGAACCGAGTGACGACAGGTCAGCAAGAACGAGACAAGTTGACAAAACACTGACAAAGTGGTTCATCGTTGTCGATCAACAAAAAAACTCGTTCATTGTCATGAAATACGCTTAAGAAATGATGATTGCCACCAGCAAACAAGGAATATAAAAAATGATTTAATTTTTTTTCACTCCACATTTTCATTTTTTATGCGTGTGTCACCCAATGCTTTTCATACGCCAACTTTTCCTGAGCCAAAAGCCAGAAAAAAAGTGTCTACAGGAAAACGCTCAGTTGATGATGACGTGCTTGTGAATTCATGAATGATACAATCACCGTTTTTTCCCTTACAACAGCCAAGTGTCTGCGGATGGATTTCATGACAAAATCCAAAGTGCGTGATGTGGTCGCAACAAGGGCCAGCACAGTAGTCTTATACCAATTGTTGATGTAAGAACAATGAAGATGAAACTGTCCGCATTTTGCAGGCTCGTCTGATAACTCCTCTTATTTCAAGCCTTTACACTTGGAATTTGTCGAACCCTAAGAGTAAGAATTGGAAGAGTGACAAAAAAGGACCATTTTCACAAAATATATTAGTACAAACTGCCTAATTTCTGCTTAGGAAAGTACAAATTACGTAAATATAGCTACACTTTGTGTGTCATTTTCCATAAACTACATCTATAGCATTCTTATGTCCAATCATCACAGAAATAGCTAGACTACCACCTCCCATTTATTTGACTCATTAGTAGCTGCAAAAATAACACAAGTAACATTTTTTATTCTATGTCTCTCCTGACACACAATCAAGGAAGTAGAAAAAAAAGAGAAAAAAAACTGAGACAAAGAAAATATCCCGATTATCTTGACAACCCAAAAAAGTAGCAACCCGTGTTCCCTTTTTTCAGAATATCTGCACTGTACATAGTGTATCGTCATCGTCATCAAAAAGAATGAATTTTTCTGTCGCACGTTTCTTTCGCAAAGAAAATGTCGGTGATCATTAGATTACATTGCAATCATCGTCATCATATTGTCATCATCTTCTCGTTGTCCTTTAACTACATAATATAATGCATGTTTCTCAACGACTTTAACCGCTACTACACCTATCAACTGTCTATTTCTTCTGTTTCAAGAATCATGTCAACGCAGACAAAAAGAGATACGCAATGCTTATAGAGGTTCTCTTAATGCTGTTGTTTCAACGACTACTTTGGCATTATCGTCACAAAACCGACCAACCGACTGGGAATTTGAGCCATGTGCCAAAAACAAATTTCAAATGTTGTTCTTTCCGAAACATCTGGATTCGCAAAACTACTATAATTTACAAAGAGAAAGAATTTTTTACTTAACTTTGCTTATACTATGGAAAAAAAAACTTTTCTTTTCGTATGGTCTATCAAGTGGTTCAAGAAAAGTTACGTCAAATGACACATAAGAGTGCATAAAACAAACGTTGAGCATGAAATTGTTTCGGGTTGAAAGATGCCGGTTAAATTTTATTGATTTTTTTTGCGTATGTTTTTTCTTCTTCTGCTTTTTTGAAAACTTAGTCGGTTAGAGATTCTGATGGGAATCATTATGATGACAATGACAAGTCATTATTCACTATTGCTGCCATTGTTATAAATATCTTGATCCCCATTTTTGTGGAATGCTGTGCCGCAGCAATTTCACGAAACAAAGCCAAAATATTTAGGCAAAATGTTAGTCCAGGAATAAGAACAGTTCTTTGACCTGCTTTTTCTTAAGTAATTTGTCGGGCGGGTTGCCTGTGAAATCTATTCCTTTCTCCATTACACTTGTCTGTTTCCTTAATATTTTGTCGTTCTTGTTTTTTGCTTCATCAGGTTTACATCTGCATCGAATAAAGATTCACTGTCGTTTTCACCACTTTTCCTGTTTTAGCCACTCTGTTATTAGTAGACCGCTTTGTAAATGTATGACCGCATACCTATATTTTATAGATTGTTTTTAGACAAAATTATCGCTCATTTCGCTCGTTCCGAGAATGATCAGAGACGAAAAGCGTTCAACTACTAGTGTAGTTTTTTCTCTCGACATCATTATTATCCTACACTCATAAAACATCAAACATGAGCCATTTAATTTGAATAAAATGCGCTTTAAGAAACAATCTAGTTGGTATGTACAGGGCTGTAACATGATGATGACCGTGATCAAAATGGTCATGAGAAAATTGGGAGTTAACCGATTCAGCTCATGTTACTAGCGGAGCCACCGTGTTTTAGTTCGGGATCTGATGTTAGAAAATATACGTATTTTATTCTGTTCTCCGTGCCTCTGGACTCTTCTAAATAGAATGAAACAATTTAAGATTTATGGCAGATGGTCCCATGTTCAAAACTACAAAACTAATTCAATGATTTCAATATTACAACACCAACAACAAACTAGATTCGGTCTATTGGCGACAAAAGCGAGAATGCGTGGACCGTTTGTTTTATGAATAAATTCGACAAAAAAAATATTAGGTTTCATCCACATTCCAACTTACTAACTAGCACACACACGAAGCGATACTGGCGCTAAGTGCACAGGTCAAACATGACAAAATGAACTGAATCAGGATATCCATACCGGACAGTACAAAGTATGAATATCACATACCGTTTAATCTTCTTGAAGAAAGACAAATATTTTCACGCAATTTCTCTTAAGCGCTTGTTACATACCCACTCCGAAACAAGCGCAGTATTGAAAGTGTCACGTACAAAAAAATTGCACATTAAGCAAACTAATGCGTTTTTTTTTTTCTTTCAGAGACGACAATCCTATCATGAGCAAACAAAGTTGATAACAATTGTGAAAAATATATGCCCATTAAAATGTGAATATTAAGGGACGCCGCAAATGCAAACGTACTATAATAACTTATTTAAATAAAAATGTGTTTATCTCCGCTTTTCGTTTTAACAATGCAAATATGCGAATTCTAATACAAAGATGAGCACTGCACGTTACGGCTCCTTTCCGTCTCTGCGAATGATCAAGATGGATGGAGAGTTGATGCGGTAGAAAAAGAAGGAAGCGGAGGAGGGAACACGAACAAATTTATCATCGTCTTTGCCAAAGAAATAAAAAATGGCTATGCAAAAAAAAAAGAATGCATAGTTTACCGACACGACGACGTGACCCTGATAGACATCCTCGAATGGCTGTACATAATGCGCCAGGGTAAAACGCGTGAAAATCTAGCCACTTTCATTACTCAAATAATTGTTCATCTGATTGTCATTTTGTGGAAAAAAATTGTCGTTTTGGGTAAGCAAAAAAAATCATATCGATAACAAGGATTCGTTTCGAAAACAAGAAAGCAACTTCGACTTCTAAAACTTCTGATTATTAGCGTCACAACAATTATAGCAATATGCTATGAAAAGAAAACGAAACTACAAAAAAATGACAGGGTCGACTGAATGGTTCCTTTCTTCTCTTTGTTAAGAGTAAAATTAATGTTTGGATAATTAAATAAAAATGTTGAAACGCTTTAAACAGGATGCGCTTACTACAAAAATTGCAAAATGTTAATTGTTCAAGTTGTTTCAATGAGTCGACTTGGTTCTCTTATTTTCTTAATTGTAATTTCACTCCACTGCAGTAACCAGTCCAATTATACATTTTTTTTGTGTATGCAATATTATCATAAATGGGCCGCTGTGTGATTGTCCGCAAGACAGAAAAAATTAATATTCTCGTATAAAAGTAATTATTGCTAAATTGCAAACCGTGTTAATGGAGACTATATGAATGTTTTACCCATTACGGTTTTCATTGGACGCGGGACGCTAGAGTTGATTAATAAATTTTGCAGGAGAAATTTCTACGGTCTTTAAGCTAGTGACCTATACTCCTTAACACAAGTTGTTTGTAAGACAAGACAAGTTATATTGAAAAAGAGCAAGTTTGTTTGCTTTTTTTGCGAAAAAGAAGAAAGATGTAGTAGTTTTTCTCTCTGTGAGCATACTTTATGGAGTTTTTTTTTCTTCAATTTGTTTATCTTTTTCGTAAAGAGGAAGCAACAAGTGACAGCAAAACAATGTCAACTACAACATAAATTAGACTGGTTGATTTGTAAATTTTTTCTCCTTTGATTGTACACGACAAAAAGTACTATACTTGATTTTTAAGTGCTTTATTTTGAAATTTGATACCACACATTTCACACCTTGTCTACTGAACAAGAAAACTTTATTGCGTTAATTTTTTTATCAGAATACGAAAACGCTCATTTAATCAATGCCTCTCTTTGGTGAGATTAAAAGCAATCAAATACTTAACCTTTTTGCGTTTTTTGTAATTTTCGCTGTAAAGCAATTGCAGTAATTTTAATGCAAAATTTACGCGAATAGTTGTACATGTAGCTGTCAAATATTGTCGCCTCTTGCCAATGGAGTTCAAAAAATCAATTATGTTGCTGCTGATTAGAAGCCAAAATATTTAAAAGACTTCCCAAAAAAATAATTTTAATTAGATTTTTCGCACTCAAGTGACAACCTAGAATCACTACAAAACAAATCCCGAGGATAAAGTTTCTTCCTAAAAAATATAATAAATTGATGCATTAGAAATCCCCGTCCATATTGTTCTCAAACAAGTTGCAAGCTTGTTTATATCAAATGTAATAAAATGATAAAAACCGGTGAGGTCATTTTCTTCTATTGAATAAGAAGAGAAGCATCTTTTAAGAATACTCCTTGTGAAATATTGTTTTTAATGGAAAATCTCTTCTACTGTCTGATTCCGTTGTTCTTTTATCAGACTCAGTTATAAACGTGCCACATTTTATTTGCCAGCGGAGAAAAACGACATGCAGGTCACTTGAACATCTTATGGACGGATTGGAAAAAATGACTAAAAAATACGTTTAACCAGTAAATATCCGTAAAAGCATTTTTATTATATTGATTTACGATGAAAAGTTGAAACGAATACGCAACAATAAAAATTGGTTGAAAAGAATAAAGAAAATACATAAAAACGTTATTTTCTTATTCCAGATAAAAACGAACAAAACGGTAACGGTCGGGTTGAAATACAAAAACAAGTGCCTACACACATCCTCTCACTCAATACTTATTGCTTCAAATTTGGACATGAATTTTTGCGCATGTTAGTTAGTGGCAGGCATGCACATAAAAATATCAACAAAAATTACATCTTTTTATGAGTTTTCCTTTTAAAAAAATATAAGAAAAAACTGTTTTTTTTTTTTGCTAAATAAGCTCGTTTATTTACACCTTATACATTTTGCATTACCATGACGAGTCCTCATAAAATGAGTGACTTTGCACAACACTATTCGCACAACCCTAAAGAATTCTTCATCAACAATTTAGTATACTACCATTTTCTTATGAAAACAAAATCGATATCGTCTCCCCATAACCTCGTCGTTAGTCATTTTACTAACTGTTAGCTGCAAAAGAGAATTAAGGTGATAAGATGTTCATGCAAAAAGTGAACGAGTGAAGAAAGGAAGACGATGAAATAAAGAATAACACTTTTTCAAGTTAGTTAGTCATGTGTGGATAATGAGGTTGATCTTAAATCACCTTTGATTTGTCATAATTTATCATCACCATTTATTACTTACTGCAACAGTTCTACAAAAAAAATCAAGTGAACTTGCGAAAAAATACTCCCATTATCAAATAAAGAAGTAGGTACGCATACACCCTTCATAACCGGAATCCTGTCTATTCGCTTTCTGCTGCTACTAAAGCGAAAGATATTTTGTTAAATAAAAATTATGTGAGGGCACAAAGAACGAGAGATGAAGTCTGGTAATTAAAGGGCTAAAAGTGAGTAGTTTGACCGTTGTCGTCACTACCCATGTTAGTTTAGAATACGATGATACATATGTTATACATGCTGTTTTCTGCAGCCGAAGAAGAGCCTCGTAAAACTAATCAATTTTTGTTTACTCATTTGATTACATATGCATGCAAAAAGAATATTGTACAGTTCTAATCACCAACTCATCACCCACAAACTATTTCTGAAGGGTGTAGAAGAACCGTTAGTTTTACGAGTTGTGTAATTGCCTGCTTTGCATTTCCATGTGCGTGTCTCTACACGTTTTGCAGTAATTTTTCTTGACTTGGTGTATTTTTCATAATCTTGGCAATCACTTCTGTCAATTCCAAGGTAAAAAATAACAATGTCATTTATATGTTTATTGGGATTGTTACACCTTGTTCATATGGGTGTTTTACTGTTTGAAAATTATTTGCTGGTGTATCACAGAGTATTGGTTTTTGTCTACTCGCCAACTTGCTAGGGGTGATTATAGAGACAAGCTTACTTATCTTGATCCATTTGATTATTACGACGAGACGCACACGACCACCATAATATTCCCTAACGTTGTCGTCAACTTGCTATAAAGTTTCAAAATCAGTAGGGAGAATCTGAAAACTAATCAGGATTCAAACTAGATTTGCTACACCTTACAAGCTGTGCTGATTATTGGGGAAGTGCAATAAAAATGCAAACTTTATGAGTGGATTTTCAATCAACGCAGGTGCAAGTTTATATTGCCGAAAGGGTGACGAACAATTCGTTTCCTGCTGGTAATGACAAAAGAGTGCTAACACAAGCCTTAGAGTACAACTACTAATGGAATTATAGTGCAGGATTGATTACAATTTGAGAAACTATGTGTGCTATCAGATTCATTATTTTACAGAATTTACCACTTGACCAGCGTCAGTTACATTCTGTCCCTTTCAAATTTTATACGAAATTATGTGAATGACAACATAAATTCCTCTCTGTTCATCAAAGTCATCGCCGCGTAGTCACTAAATTAGATATAACGAGAAATTAAAATATGAACACTTTCATTTTTAAAGCAAAGTTTTTTTTCAGTGGAATTCTTTTCCATTTAAGTTTTCAATTAGCATACCATGATACATCTCCTGTGCCAATGCAGCATCTTAGCTTACATCAAAGAAAATCGCATTTCCGGCTAGTATTACTGTATCTCTTGAATCGTTTGGTTATCATTCTGAGGCAATGATATGTCACATCTGATATTCGTATTTTCTTGAAAAGGTGAAAGGGGCTGGTAAGATGTCAGACAGATAATGCACCTCACAGGAATAGCACTCAACCCACGAACAAACCCCGCTACCGTTGAGGGAGATGACGGAAGTAAAGGATAAGCCGAGAAATAAATGTTAAGTGGTTTGAATGTATGGTCAAGTGAGAGACCGTTATGTCGACCAAGTGCTCTGAGAACATTACCAGGGGACATTTTTTGACGGAGAGATGATGAAAAATTGGCTAATTATTTATTGGTTGTGAACATCAACATCATTCTGTTCCCATTAGGAACGCAATTTTTAAAACGAATGCAAAAAAGAAAAGTTTTAAAATCTCGATGTTGGTCTGACAAAAATGGCCCTCTCATCATGATCCTCTCGTCGTCGTCGTCATCTTCCTTTTGAAGAAGGAAGAGTGACGGGTAGCCTAAAGGTTTGAAACAAAGACCACTTCTTTTTTCATCCTCTTCCTATTGAAAAACCCGATGACGACGTATGAAGATTGTGACGAGATGAAAAACAATTAAGATTCTTATTCATTTCCCTTTTACGTCTTTTGCTCACAGTAAATACTCTACATAAAGTGGAATGAGAAAATTCATATGGCTATATTTCTATGCATTCAAACGTCAAGTGTTTGAACAGCATTTTTATGGATTCAAGATAATAGACACAAGTGGACAATACAGTACTTGAGCTGGGATTATGGAACGAAGGTAAAGTCAACTTAATGATTTTTTTTACATTCATCTTCGTAAGCCTAAAGCTACATAACCCGCTTGTTCCATCCACATATGATTTTGAAAAGACGAAATCAACCAGAAAACGTATTTAAAAAATGGTCAAAGTAAGCGTAGCAAGAGGATAAGACGGCTTGTGCGTACCAGAACCAGGACGACAACCCAAAAAAGGATGATTCACGGTTGATAATGATAATACGCTCTTGTACAGAGACTTGTGGTGGTGGTGGTGGTGATGATGGTGAGAAAGTCAACAATTAACAATGGTGTTGCGTAATAACTACTGGTAATATGACTAGTGGTGGCATGGTAGTCTTTATAGCGATTATAGATTGAGAGATGAGCGTACACTATCCTCTCAGAAAAGTACATCTTATGCAATAAAATAAACTGATTGTGAGCTCCCTCGTTGTATGATCTTCATCAGTAACACAACCGCTATTAGCAAACATGAAGTGAAAAAGGATATGGAAGGATTGACCACCAACTGCTTAGGACTTTGGTGTCATGTTTTAGTAATTAAATTGATATATTACGAAGATTGCGATACCTATTACCTCTTCTTTCCTCCCTGAATCAAATCTGCCTTTTTCAAGAGATTATTATAACTATTATTGCATAGTTGATCACATTGTTTAAGCAGTGATAAAGCCAACTATTAATCAGTACTTTTGGCCATAAATATTGTTGCAACCTAACAGCCAATCCAGAACAGTAA
>JAAXOA010000387.1:0-24737 GCA_036561885.1 Salina celebensis
ATCCAAAAAGGCATTATCATCGTTTATCACGAGCTGCAGATGCCAACGTCCAACCTTTCTCCTCCTAAGCTGACTTGTGGCGAGAACAAGAATGTTTACTAAAACAGCAGACATGTCAGGTTTGACGTGCAAACAGTTTCTGTTATGCAATCTTGGAAGGGGTAGTTTTTATAAGCAATCGGAAACGGATTTCCTTTACACACATGCGTTCGTTTGGTGGTCACATTCGCATTATGGGTGCCTTTCCCTGTTTTTACATGTACGACATGGATTTTATATACACGTGTTTAACCGTAAGAGCCGTGCAATTTTAGTGTGTATACGAAACGAAAATGGGTATATTTTGTGCCTCAAATTATGTATCTGATTAGAGCAGATTGAGTAATTGCGAACCTTATCAAGTTTTACTTTTTAATCACAACCTCAAACTTGTGCTGTATAATTACAGTAATTTTTTCCTTGAAAGCTAATATTTGCGCAAGCTGTGTAATTATACTGTTGTAATAATGAAGTAACGATTATTACCTTCAATTGGAAACCCAGATATGAAATTTTTTCGTTTTTTTCTGGAGCAGCAAATAAATGATTTTGTACCATACCACAGGACATTTTCAGAAGTTCACTCACATTTAAATTATACAAACCATAGATTGTCATCGAAGGAAATGAATGAATTCCAGTACGGAAAATAGTTTCTCTGCAGAATGGAAAAGCGGTTGGCAGTTTCACAGGAAGAAATCGTTTTACTGCTTAGGAAGGATGTGAAGAGTGAAATCATAACTAATAAAAAAAAAAACACTAAAATTAGTATGCCAAATGCCAAGAACGGTTACATTATATGGCAATCCATGTATTATGTTTACACAATATCATAACGCAATATATTGCTGTGCAGTGCATATATATTGCAGCTGCTGTTGAAAATGTTAATGATCCTATTAAACATGAACATTGTGCAACTGGTATAAAAACAAACCATAATTTTGGCACAAACGATACTACAATAGCTTCCAACAACCAAAGATCGTTCCAACCCATATCAGATATTGGTAAATCTGTGAACGAGTACAAAAGACCTAAAGAATCGATAAGAGCCAGCGAAAATGGCAAACTTCTACACGGTATCCGGTACATAATGGGATCATTTTGTCAGCACCTAATCGATTTATGAAATAGACGGTTATTTCCACAGTGGTCACAAAATGCAATTATACTTTTACGATTGCCAGTCAACGATCGCAAAAATTTTCCTCTGCAAAATATGTCAACGGAGTATGAAACTGAACCGTAAAAAAACTGCATCGAGTTTCTAATAAAATTAGTGTGCAACGAAACCCCTCCGCTAAGGTTTCCTTCCTTTTCCCATGTTTCCCCTAAATATTTAGGCTCATATCCTCGTTCCACAGTATTTTCCTCGTATTTCCTGCGTGTCGAAAAATTGAATGAGGATGGGAGGAAGCGCTATACGCCAGACAAACCCTGCTAACAAATAAAAGTCTACCATCAAAAGAAAATCCCGAAAAAACATAAACTTGGGAAACAATCCGTCTGTCATCCATCCGGAAAAGAGAAGATGAAAACGAATAAAGCTTATGGAAGAAATGTCTTTCTCTTTTAACTTAATTTACACGACTGAAAAAGAAGCATGTCTCCGGGGACTGTGCAACGAAATTACGTGAACATTCGCCCACATGGCTTCTGATCTCTAAACCCGATGGTTGCACACACATACAATCTTATAGAAAACATCAAGAAATCATCACAGACAAGAAATATTTTCTTTTTAGATGTACAGTCGATGCTTAAATACAAAAGAAAGTTGTGAAACAAGCGCCCTTCTGACAACCCAACCAACAGATCATCAAAGACACGAGCTCTGGGACGCTATTTTTTTTCTTTGCTTGTCCAGATGTCCAATGCGCAGTTTAATTCATACTTTCACCGTGCTTTTAACTGCTGGAGAAAGTACAAAATGTACTTGATGTCTTCTGTCTATATACTTTCTTCTTGATTCACACAAGAGCAAGCGATCAAGTGATCTTTTTCTTTCTTGCGAAAAGGTAAACACAAGTGCAAACAAAGCCCAATCCGTCTCAGAGGGAAAAGAAAAATGTAAAACTAACAAACCACAAAAACAAGACAATAGAATGACAACAAACAAAACCATCGAGTATTTTTTCTAGCTTCAAGCCTCGTAAACACAATTATTCTTGTGTTTTTTTACTTTACCACTCGAGCTTTTTCTTTAATTTTATCTGCTACTATTATCCAATTGCGTACCTACAAAACTTGATGAAAAAAAGTGTACCATTACACCTCAAGCTACGAATTGAGCATAACACAACCATAAAAAAGAAGAAATAAAGTGAAACACGCGGATGAGAAGTTTGTAAAAACAAGAAACAAAAATGCCTCTGTACCCGAGTTTGTCTCAAGATAAAGAAAATGCAAACGATAAAGCGAGATTCTTTCTTGTTGTGATGTCTGCCTCCCAGCTCATCTATAACAACATTGCATTACAACTGTGATGCATCCTTGTAATATCTTAATAGTGTATACGACTCTCTTGTGAACTGTTTTTTTACTCTTTTCTCTTCTAGTCAAAAAAATTAAATGCTTCTTTTCCTATTTCAACCAAGACAAAAATATACAGCTTCCAGCAAGATACAATTTAGTAGAATTTACTTGATCAAGATGATTGTACCGGTGGTATTACCTTCATTGCTACTGCATCGCGTTTACGTTCCATTGGACAACTACTTGCTTCGTACACAATTTCTCTTTTTACTAACGCTCTTATGCACTCAGCAGTTTGCTTGTACCGGTGTTAACCTTTTTTCGACCTGGTTGGAAAAAGAAGCAATGACAAACGACAGTTCTTTCTTTTTTCTCAGAGAAAATCTTGAAGAAAGTCGTTTATGAGATTTCTTCATTTTTTTCCCGTGTGGTTCCGAGAAGAGAACTCTAGTATTAAATGAAACCCTGTCTAGTTCTAAGAACGAAAAATAAGACGGGGCAGAAAAGGTAGATGATGTACAATCAAAAGGGAAAAGAGAAAACTAAGGAATATAATACAGAGTAAGCGGAGAAAGGAGAGAAAGTGTTTTTGTATTATACTTTTCCTACATAAAGTGTCGTCCTCGTTGGTTTATCTTTTCGTGCTTGATCATATCTTCGCATGCTTTACCGGTTACAACAACGACATTACGTATTACATGCTGCCTACGTTTTCAGGAGAGGAAAAAAATTACGAAACTAGAAGAAATAAAGAATAAAAAGACAGGAGAAAGTAACGAACGAGAAAAAGATAGCATCAAGGTTATTATCGCTACTCAAATTCGTCGTTTCGTAGTAAGCTCAAGGCGGTTAGCTCATCTTACGTATTGTTCTGGTTGGTGGCCTATTTTCTAGGATATACAATTTGACTATGTAATATGAAATATGTATGGTTGGTTAGGTAATCCTGGAAAAAGATGTCACTTTTATGTATTGTGTGGGTGCACAATGAATCGAACTTTCGCAGTATTACTCAAGCTAAAGCCTCTTACGTGTAGCCACCAAAATCCCGAGCTTTTATAACAATTCATCATACATTATTTGGAAGGATTCAACTGAAGCAAAAATAGTATTGGTTAAAAATCATGGTGGATTTTGGTAATATTCGTTGAATCCGTGTGTAGTAGGAAGACAAATAGGATATGAGGATGTCTTTAACACGGCTTCATAATATAATACGTGATATTATCAAGAGGGATTTATGAGTTAAGACAACAATACGATGAGGTGAGTAAAACTCTGACACGTTGAGGCGACAAGAGTTGTTGAGCCATGAATATTATTTGTAAGAAAAAATACGTGTGAATGGAGAAGAAATCTCGTATATAAAAACCCCAGGAAGCTTCGATGAAATCAGTGAAAGTCAACAAGAAAAAGAGAATAAAGCCACAGGAGGAAGCCACTTAATTAATGCGATAAAAAACACTAGTCTTTTTTTCTAGCTTTACTCACTCAACATTTTTGCAATGAAGATGTGATGGTGGTAATAATATAACAGTTATAATGATAAAAATAATAACAATGTCACATTATTGTCAGCAGACAATACGTGCAGTGAACTGGCTTCTGTGAGAGACAACAGACATTACATATTATATTCATTGCTAACTTAATATCGAGAGAGGATGATAGAACAAGCTCTTGTAATAAAAACCTTTTTTCTTTTCTGCTTGATCGTTTAGTTCTCTGACGGTGGGAGGACCTGATTTATTGCCATCAGCTTTGAAGATAATGTCATTTCTCATCAATTCCAGACGGGGCTCTTGCTCTGCCAAACCGAGAGGAACGTAGATATCCACTGGCATTTTAGCTTGTTTTTACGGAATACGTCGTACATTTGTAAATACCGTCAATTTAGGCCCTTCGTGGTAGAAAAACGACTACGCGACATTCCACATTAGAACATTTTACCTTATCTCGACAAAAAAAATAATTTTTTATACTTTCTGCTCCTCATTTCCTATTCTGTTCGTGCCCCACTCATGACTGTCACTTTTTTTTCTCGGGATATTACCAACAAATAATGGCGGATGATGATATAAGCTCGCATGATATGTGACTGTCTTGATGCTTAAGTATAAAAAATACGCGTTCATTTATTTTTGACAAAACACTCGGAAAAATACCTGCAGTGTTTGTCAAGCTGCAGCATTTTCTTGCTATGAAAAACGCATACGTTTACATTTATCATAAACAATTTCCTCGGAATGACTTAAGGCTTCGCGAGGAAACAATTTTACTTCATTTTGAAGGGATTTTAAGAGGAAAGACGTACAAATTGTAGTGAACACAGACACGTAAATTTGTTAATACTCCACGTGTAAAATTTCCATCAGAGCCTCCAATTTCCTCGCCGCATCACTTTAAAAGCATGTTTTGAGTTTGAACTATCAACAACAAGCACTTTTCTGCTTACTCTGGACAGTGATTCAATGTTGGCAAAAGACAAAACCAAAAGCTTTCTGACAGTGGTTGAAGGTGGTTTTCCGGGTTCCGCGTTGTGTGTGTACGTGACTTGAGTTGCGAAAATACAACACTCTCGCTAAAATTACCGCTACTCTGAACAAAAATATTTTTGATGTTTGCGTGAACATGTAAGTTTTGTTTCATTGTATTTTTCCTTTACGAGGAATAAAACTTAGAGAATCCAGACTGTAGCAATTCGTTTGGGATGTCATTTTTTGTTTGTTTTGTTCCACTACTGCTGTTGGTAATGTGGAAATGATGTTAGAGCCCATTTGTATACGACCAAGCAAGCATGTTGCGACATGAAACTAAAGTAACTCATACACTTAGTTTGAGGCATGTGACAGATCGATGCGTAGCAAGATGGGTGTATGCGTGTGTGAGAAAGTTGTATTGAGTATGCATGACCAACATCCCACGCCAAATGTCAAAAGCATTGTTTCCACAAGGCGAAATCAAAGCGAGATAAAAAAAAATGCTAAAAATAAGATAAAAGCATTGAAAAAGCAAACCTTTCCAGATGTGGAAACTCCGATAAGAAAATCCTTAGAAATTCCGAAGCCTCGTTTAATGAAACCTGTGTTACAGCCTACATTCACACGCTGACTTTTACTAATTGATACAGGTGACGCAACACTTGTCAACATCATCAATGCGGCAGTCGTCCGACGCCCAGTTTTCGTAGTCTTTTCTTTCTTTCCCTCATTTTTCTCTTCACTGTAATTAGGTACATGTCCAAGTTTAACATTTTCCCTTTTATTGCCACCATTGTCAACATGACTTTCTCCACTTTTTTCCTTGCGAGTAAATAACACAGTCTGCTCTTTCTCATCAGTATAATCGTTGTGCTTTGTCCTCTCCCGACTTTGATGAACATGACTAATTACATTATTGCTATCCTTCTTCTGGGAATCCTTTTGTCCATCTACACCACCTCCTGTCTTCAGCCCATTCCTTTTCTCGTGGCTTTCGGCTCTCTTATCACTTTCTTTTACCTCCGGCAAAAACTCTGACTTCATTAGCTCTCCTTGTTTCTTTACTTTCTCTTTGGGTTTCTTCTTGCCCATTTTAATTTTTAACTTTTTGTCCTTGTTCTTCAACTTGTTTCGAGATGCGAAGCAATGTGGATCAGCAGTGAAAAGTAAAGTGCCATCGCACGTTTTCTTAACTTCACCACTTTGTAAGTCCAAAGTGACATCGTCAAAATCCTTTGTCACGTAAATTTTCTCTTCTTCCATAGGGTCCTGGATAGTAGGTCCTATGTAGAATGTTGAAAATATTGCCCTTTTCGTGGCGCGGCTACTATTGCGTCGTTTTCTACGGATGAGACTAAGCCGATTAATTGTCCCACCACTCACAGCACTTGATGTTTGCGCAGTATCTACTTTCTCTGGTAGTTTAGAGTGATGACAAGGATTAGAGCTGGTTTTTCCAACAATGTCATGTTTAACATCATCATAGTAATTTTCATCGTCCTCCTCATTTGAGTCTCTCCTTGACTTGCGTTTGGTCGCGTTCTCCTCATTACCATCTGCCACCTTGTTATTTTTCTTTGCCCATCGTTTGCGAAATGAGATGAGAAATCTGGAAGTTCGTCTTGACACATTACTTGTGTATCCACTAGTACTACTTCTGTTGCTTCCAGAACTGTTAATATTGAATGAGGAATTGGAGAAAGCGCTGAAAATACTAGGCCCATTATTATTACCGTTGGACGAGGAGTCAACTGGAGCGCTTACAACTCTCTTCAAATGAGGAAATCTTACTGGTTTCCTAATTAGAATGGAAGGATTTCTAGCTAGTGGACTGTTATCTGATAGTGCCTGTGATTTCTTTCTAAATGAAGGAGTCGCTTGTACTGAATATGGAAGTTGTTTCTTTGCGTTGTAACTCGGTCGCCTTCTCAAGCTAGCTGTTCTTGGAGGTGAAACCTTTTGTCTTTGTTGTCGCAGCACACATGAGTTTTCACGGCCACCAGGGCTCCCGTTCATATTTCTGGAAGCATCATTATAGCTCTCGTCCAAAGTGCTTCTCCGTTTGCTATCCAAAAGTAAGCTACTTTTACGTTGTTCATGTTTATTTGCTTTCTTCAGTTTTGAAGACAGCATTTCTTGAGAACCCATTCCATCGCTGCTTTCTGGTTTCTTGGAAAACGTCGTTTTGAAAACATTTGAAGATGATGACGACTTTTTCTTGCTACTTGTTCTTCCAACTTCAATCCCGCTACTTGCACAACTACTTGAGGTGCTTGTATTTTCAGACGACTCTTTTTTGGAACTGGTTGCACTACTACGACTGCTAGCACCAGAGTCGCTACTTGTCGTGAAACTGCTAATACTACTTCGACTACTTCCGCTGCTAAGCTTCCTTGTGGCTTTAGCTAATCCACTTGTGAGAAATGTCCACTTGACCCGATTCTTAGCGCCATTCCCTTTCTCCTTCTCTTTGCTAGTAATACCCCCACTACTGCGTTCTTGATCTTGACAGTGCCTTACGAAGGAAGATGAGCTTGGAGACGTGGGAAGACTTCCAATAGCACTGCTACTGCTGCTCCCTCCATCTTCAATTATCACCTCTTTTTTCCTCCTAATGAAGGGGATCATTGACTCCATCGTATTTCTCGTGATATCTCCTCCATCGTTCTTACTATTTTTCAATTTCACTCCGTGCACTTTTGTATCCTCCCTGGAGTATTCTCCTTGGCTTCGATGATTCCTTTCGTTCTCATCGGGCTTCTCGTGATATGCACTATTTATTATTGATACTGACTGAAAGTCTGCACCCAAACTGTTATGATTACGGTTATGATTACAGTTAGCAGTCAACTGCTTTCTTCGCACATCACCTGGTGCATTAATGCAACCACTATTAGTTTTGGAAGCACCCTCTTTACACTTCTTACCACCTGCCATAGCCGAAGCCTCTTTTACAATCCTTATCAATCGACCTTGTCTCTGATCACCCCTATTGCTTTCAGCATTTTTAGATTCATCGTTGCCGTAATCATTACATAAAAATGTGTTCTTGCGAGTATGAGGCTCTTCATGGACTATACAAACACCAGCAGATGAATTTCCATTTTTATTATTTCCATCATCCGACGATTCGGAGTCTTCATCAGATGTGGTTCCACTAGTAGTTGAGTAATTCAAACAGCCACTGCTACCCACCGTAACAGACTTCTTCTTAGGCCGTTTATTCCTCCGCAGAGTCTTCTGATAAGGATGTACAGATACTGCTGCTGCAGTTGTTGTATAAGACGATGACAATGAGGACGAAGATAGCTCTCCAATCACGTCTCTGTCTTGGCTGTAATCATATTGTTTACCGTTATGTTTGCGATTATAAAACCTGATCACGTTCTTATCGCCATTCTGTCCATTGATAATGCAATTAGAAGAAAGTGCTTTCAACCTGGCTATTCGCTCAGGATGCTCCTCTTTAGAACTGTTACTCAACGCCGCGTCAAATCTATGTTCTAATAAAAATCGATGATGGTGAGGCTCTTCGGGTTCCTCTGAATCCAATTCGACCATGGATTCCACTTTCTTTCTTCTTCGACCTCCCGAAATTTTTCCCACGGTCCGGAGCTTGTTCCTTATCTGATTTAAATTCCTGCCTCGTCCCTCTTCATTTATACAGTAGACACATTCTTCAATTTGTTTTGATTTGTGATGGTCGCATAATTTGGTCCCAACAAGGGCACAAGCACTTCCAGCACTGTTTGTTATACTAATTGGAGGAAGACTCACATTCTTCCATATTTTTTCTGGTAAAGAATAGACTCCCTTTCCTTTTGTGAATATGCTCGTTTTCTTATTGGGCTTCTTTTGTTTTTCCTTCTCAAGCGGTTGCACTTGCACTGGCTTGGTATGTACTACTTTGTTGCAGTGCGCGTAATATCTGTCGAGAAGAAGCTCTTCGGCAGACTTTGTTGTGGCTATCAACGCGTCATTATGTGGCAAACTACTAGACGTCGACGAGCAGGAAGACGACTCTAGCATGGGAATATTTAATCCTGTCAGGCTATATTGACCATAGTACTTGTCATACTTGTCATCAGGCACTGCAATCGTCATCCACGCAAAAAAGTCCACTGCAGCTCCTCTGACGCGGATATTGATTATGCTTGTGGTCAGGCTCTGCCACACGCTGCACCATGCCAACATGATTATCAAAACCATCATTACAACTATGATACTGGTCATTAGGAAATTGCTCGTGATGAAGCTCTGAATTGGCAACATTTCTTCCAACTGCGAACTTAGGCTTGGTTTCTTGATACTGCAGTTTGTCATCTGAATGTGTAAATGCTTGTGAGTAATGCTTCAATGATTTCATGTTTGATAAGGAGACCCGTGGAATACAGCCAATAACGTTTCCAACACTTGAATATGAGTCATTACGAACTCTAATACCAACGGTAGCATTATTAGGAAGCTGGGATGTTTCAGAATCATCGTTTTTGAGGAAATCAATATTAGTTAAGCTTTTACTTCCGTTTCCACAGTCATATACCCGAATGCCACCACTGGAAGGGTAAAACGAAGAATTTTGTCTTTGATAAAGATGCTCGTGTGAGTTTATTATGTGATCATATTCCATTGGAAGAATAGCATCAATATCTAAATGAAATGCAGCTAGCGACCTAGAGCGTGGACGCATTTTATGCTTACTGGTGTGGACATTGTCTGGTTTAAATTGTGAGTGAATTTGACGGTCCGATTGCAAACTGGGCTGTCCTAACGGCCCTTGATGAGTGATGCCATCCATGCTACATAACGGACCTTTCGTCAAATGCGTATCGGAAACAATTGGACTTCTTTGGATATCGTTCTGATGACAAAACTTGATCCCATCAATTGAGTAATCATTTCTAGAATAGCTCAAGTCATCCCCAGGATTGGTATTATGACCGTTGCTATTCCCTTTGACACTATTGACGACAGAAGCAGCTCGTTCACTTTCTATTTTCGCATTTTCCATATCATCTCGGGAACGAGGAAACTCCGAACATGTGATAATGGCCCGACTGGTGATCATAATACTCTTGCGGAGTCTGAAGATGACGGCCATCCCGATGATTATTATGATGATCGAGGAGATGACTAAAATTATTGTTATTGTTACTGTTATTATTTGTGGAATACTTATGGTCCTGCCGTTTGCTATCTTGTGGTCGTTCTTGAGTGGTTTTTGTGAGACTACTTAGATGACCCACGAGCGAATTGATGATGAGTGAGCAGCGCGATGACGGTCTTCCATTTCCGCATGGAGCACTGTTCGATTTTCGCTTGTTTAACTTTCTCTGAATCGTGCTACTTGTTACAACTCCAGCTTCACATTCAGCAATTTCATCTGGAACTGTTATTGGAGATAGAGTCCAGCTAAAGTCTAAAACGTCATCGCAATCCTTTTCAGGAAGAGGGTCCAACTCAAACTCGGTATCATGATTTGTCTCTGCCATCAGCATAATGGAATGTGTTGGAGAAGCAGCCGTTGCCGCACCGTTTGTAATTGAATAGTGGGATGAGTCATGTGGAACGAAAGCGAGGTCAGAGTGGCCTGTGGTCTGACTAGCTTCCACTGGCTGCGGAAGGGACTCAACACTAGGACTGTAGTTGTTATTGTTTTTCACAGTTTTATTTTTCTCACTTGATGCAGATAACATACTGGTGGTACTACCACTTGTCGGTGCAAACAATGACTCATCAATCTTCTTGCGCTGTTTGGTAACCCCACATTTCTTCCGGAATGTGAACATACTGCGACGACTTTCACTCTCGCCAACGTTTTTACTGGTTGACCTATTTCGATCTGCGTCACCACAAGAGGACCCAGATGGAGTTGGACTGGCACTACTGTTCCAATTTTCGTTATTTATATGACCGCAAGGCAGGAGTGGAGGTGTGCTCTGTTTTTTCATACTGAAAGGTGGCTTTTTGAAGACGGTGTTGGAAGTGAGCTTGAGGAACTCTGAGAGCGACATTGGCTCTCGCTTCGTGGCAGGTGTAGCTGGAGGACGGAGCAATGTCTGGCAATGGTCATCATTGTTATATGGCGTAGGATTGTACAAATGTTGTGGCAACCGTTCAACTGACATGTGACGGGTTGTTGGTTTCTCAACATAGTTTTGATGTGGTGGCACAGGACAACTTGCAACGCTTTCAAATGACTGATGGAAATTTGTCTTATCGACGATATGAAGTGTAGGGCTAAATTGAGACGCTGAGGGATCCATTGTATAAAAGAAATCAGGGACAGACTCCTGAAAATCTTCAGGCGGAAGTGGAGGTGGTGGGTAGTAGTTAGAAATTTGTTTCAGCTTGGATGGTTTGGGTGGTGGTGTGGGACCACGTTTTCTTCTCGGCAAACCAAATTGAAAAGATTCTAAGGTTTGTTGAGCATGCACAGGGCAGCTATCTGACTCAAAGTAGTCTACGTCTGGGGATTTTGCAGGAAATTGACTTAATGTCAAACAGTTGACTTCGTTGCAAACATGCGGAATAGCTTCACTTTTATGCATAAATGTTACCGGATGGAATTTTGAATTTTTCTCATGGAGCTCCGCAGGAAATGCTTCAGAGAAGCTATCAAAGTAATATTTATTTCGTGAATATGTTGTGTCAAAACTGGTTGCAGTTCCGGTTGTCACTCCATCCAAGGTTGCGACATTCACTGGAGGGACGATTTTCAGATATTGATGTACGTGCACAAGGTAATGCAAATTCTGAGCAAAAGCTATCGTAAAAATTTTCATAGTATTGCAATCGTTCTTCTAAAGCATTCATGTTTTAACGAAGAACAATACAACACACAAGAAAACACTCAAAGCATTATTCTTCGCAGAAGCTGGCAACAATCACAAACATGTTAAACATTGTTATTTTAAACACAAAACAAAGAAAGATGCACTAAAGCATTTAAAAAACTGCAAAAGATTCACGTGGAAATAAAAAAAATGTACTTGATGCTCTCCCCTGTTGCAAGGTCAAAGATAAAAACATAAAACGTCAAAATCAAATGCAAAGCCAAAACGAACCTGGTTTATCGAGTCGACTCCATCTTCCTCTTCGTTCTCAGTCTTTATACCTGTTCCGCGTAATGTGAGCCTACGCTTTATGCTCCTAATTGCTCTCATGATGTATTGTTCTCAACCAGAAATGCACTTGTATGCAAATTTCTTCACAATGAAATATTCCATTATGTCACAACAACATTCTTCTTTCAAGTCAACTACTAGACTGGTTTAAAGATTATATTTTGTAATTTACAGTCATGAGCTGTTCCGTCCAGAAACTTAATTTTTATCTCTTTTTGTAAGAAACCGTAAAAAACAAGAGGCACTACTTACGTAGAAAGTAGACAAATCAGATTACAAGTTGACAGTTTGCTACACACAGTGTCACTAATTTGTTTCAAGCTACAAGATGTGACGAATTGCTGTAATAACGTGAGTCATTCCAGTGACTCGGTCTTATCTGTTTTGACATGCTGCATGTCCATAAAGATAAAAACGGACTTTACACACGTTGGATGTACAGAAAAGCACTAATATTTTTTTACGAAGTAAACTTTTCAGCTAGGACATAATGAAACGTAATTTCATACCGTATAATGGCTTTAAGTTTATTTTTAAGTTTGAATGGGATTTTCGTTTTTAGCCTGTTATGCACGAAAGTAAGCCGAATTGACACAAGCCAAAGATTAGAAGTTGTAATTTGATACGTCTGAAATTTGCTGTGTCCTTAGAATTTTTTAAAACAAAAGAAGAAAGCCCCTTGTTTCAAAATTTAATGGTTTTTTCTTCTTCTTTCATGCACGCAAAATATGTGACTGAAAAGAATGCACACTAAAACTTTAATGGCAATGGTTTCAGTTTTTGAACCCGATTGGAATATGCATTTGAAATCAGTGAGACATAAAACCTGTTGATAACAAACAGAAGCAGAAGCTCACTTTCAAGTAAAGAATAGGGTGGTGTAGGACACAATGAATGAAATGTGTATTTATTTTCACGCCCATGGCATTTGGTAAATCAATATATTTGCTCGTAAAACAAAAAGATTTCACCACTCACTGACATTGTGAGCTCTGAAGAGATAAAATGTGACATTATTACTCATCCCAACAAACTAGAGCAGAAGTCGCTAGTGTAAAGTTTACATAAACTATTGATGCTCGTGTAATTATGTCTATAATGTGTAATATGGATTCTGGCTATATTCAATGACTATCATTTTAGAACAATTCGTTTGATTTCCAACATAAAACTAAAACTTTATCAAACAAAGTTATGTCAATATTTTCACAAAACTGGGATGAAAAAACCCATTTGATAGATTGAGTACGAAATGAGAGCGATGAAAGGATTTGATTTTGACGCAATGCATTATGTGTATAATTACAGTATTTCTGCGATAAGCAGATTATCCTGACCTATAGAAGCCGAGTAGGAGAGGAGCTTCAAGTTTTACATGCATTAGAGAAAAAGTGAATTGCCGGATATGATCGTTATAAAAAACCAAACATTTGAAACCACTTTTATGATCAATTTGTCATCACGATCACGATTCACCATTAAAATACGGATTTGAAGACACGTCACACACAGTAGGAAAGTTTCACAGTAACTGCTACAATCACAAACCTATTTGCCTTTGGATTTACTAAAAATTAAAAATTGTTTTTTTTTAACCGATGCAGTCCTTTGAACTCAAACTACTTGACAGTTTCATGGATTGCTAAAACACAACAACTTTGCAGCTTATAGCCCAACTTCTTATAATTGATATTTTTTTAGAATCAGAGTGCATCTCAACCAACAAAGTCACCTATTCAACAGAAACAAACATTTTTTACGACCTATTATGCAAGTGGACACTTAGCACGGTTTGTTGCTGTATTTTTTGCAAATTGCAATGTTTTAAATTAACGTAGGTTGCATCCGGTCAGTCAAACATGAAAGACAAAAAAACAACGTTGCTTCATCAAGACAGTTAAAAATTATACAACATCACTGGCAATATCGACAACTCAATGAAAACATTAATGTACAGCGACAAGTTTTAATCCCTGTCCAAATATCAAGTACCCACAAAAGTCCTCCATGATAAACGTGAAGGAACATGATATCTTGTTGCACCTCGCGAAACGATGCAACAAAAAAACTTTGTTTTTTGGCACATGAGACAAGCGAACCATTAAAAGGACTTTAGTGCAGTGCGCGTTGAAGGAATTTGTGACCACGATACTTATACATTTGCGACATATTGTGTTACGCTACGTTGTGGAAACCCATCTGTTTATCACATTAACAATATTAATATCATAATGCTGGCAGAAATTCACTTATGAATGTAGGCACACAAACACTCGTCACTGAACGAATGCATAAACCGTTGAAACCAAATAAGAGTACTGCAAGTATTTATCATAAAAAAGTTAAGTCCCTCGAGAGCATGAAGAGCTTCTTTTTTGACGAGCAATCATTTCCTTTCCATGTAGCGTAACAGCTTCCACAGTTGACTATTTATCCTGTGGCGTAACAAATCAACTAAAAACTTAATTTCATTTTTATCAAGTCAACATCTCAAACAAAAAGTTTGTACTATGTCGACAAACTGCTTGTTATATAAAATCGTAAATGATGATTGACAGAAGAAAACACACAAAAAACCAAGTTGTGACATGATGTCATAAAAATTTGCAAAGAAAACTAATTTTCTGGTGAAGCTGGTCAAGTCAATGAAACACAAATACAGAAACTTCAAATTAATCTGTCTAACTCGTCATCCTTTACCAGGCATGCATGGGCAATAAAATAACATTTTCGCACGTTCAAACGATAACTCTATATATAAAACGATAAGCCTACGGAAGATACAGCTCAGTGAGGAATGTGTTTGCCGGAATAGTCGTTAACATCAACATTTGTGACCACAGAACCGCAGATTTAAAGAAAATGTACCACAGTATAAACAACTGCAAACAATTAGCGATGATGGAGATGGCGATGATTGTTATCGGTATTACCAGAGCACGTAGGAACTATTGTATAACAGGTAGTTGTAATATTGACTGTGGCATAACGAATCTAATTGGATAATAACCATCTACCGAACAAAAAACGAGGAAATACATAAAAAAAACCTCTAAATAAAAACTATTCAGATGGAATGAAAAAAACATTGTCAATTTAAAACCAGCTTGTGGTTAATCTAATAGTATTTATTCTTATTGGAATGCTCTAGTTGACTGAATATGAAGCGTGTCTGGTAATAGGGATGAGAATTACAATGACAATATAGAATTCAGGATGAAAGCGAAATCGGAAAGAAAAGTGAGTATTGCATTACAATAGATTCGGAAATCAAATTGTGTGCTTAATGGCATTCGCTGCAGAATATTATAAGAGTAATTACAACCGCCTTTTGCACCACAAATCTTTATGTTAACAGTTAAAGAATCCTCCTCTTTCAAGTTGTGACAGTCGTTAAAAAAATCGGTGGGGAAATATTTATTTACTGATTATTTATGTATAACTGTTATTTGAAAATAATGCTACTTGCAGGTATTAATTCACGCTGCGTCTTTTCCCTTTTTATGTATTCACAACGATAGAGCTATTGAGACAGGTGACAAGTTTTCCATTTTAAATTCAATCCATTCTTAAGAAGGCTGCATCACTCACTGTCAGTGATAAAGAGCGAACTCTTTTGTATAAAATGATACAATTCTTATTTTCAAATCAACGATTAACGATCATCGTCCGCAAATTTAAACCACCATCACCTACACATTGTTGACTATCTGTTTATCGTGTTGTTTGCTTTGTATCAACTATTGAGTGTGATGCGTTATGCGTTTACTTTTTTTACAAAATATTTTATTCAGAACAACAAATTATCGTATTTCATATCGCTAAAATAACTATGATATATGGTATGGCTGTATAAGAGCAAATGTCTCGTTATATATCACTTAGAACCGTAACCAACCGGAAAACAAGCTTTCAGTTTCATCTACCGCCTTGAAGCTAAGAAGATTTTGTGTGGCAAACACTGCATGAGCACTTAACGACATATTGTGGTTCATAAAACATTAATAACCTGACATTTCCTTCCCCTTCAAAGAATGGAATGTCAATTTTTGCCACACTTTGTTACACGTGTTTCTCTGGTGCATATGCGACTGAAGTGAAGATTTTCAAAAAGATTTTTTAAAAACATGCATTACATGTGTTTTCCTGCTTGAAAACTATTGGTATTGTGTCTTTTGCTTGATAAGTTTCAAAAGGCTAATTGATTATCATGCTGCACAGAGCAAAGCATTTGAATTTTAGGAGAGTGTTTGATTTAAGTGTGAATTGAGTTATTGAAGATGACCTACGCGCTTATACCCTCAGCCCTATGATAAAAGAACAAGCGCCTTTTGCGAATCGCGATAAGAAATTTCCGATATGATGCGATACGGACCATTCTACTGTTTTTCTTTGAATGATCGTTTATATTTATGACAGTTGTAAATCACACTACTAGATTTTATTACTGTTTGTTTTTTCTTCTTTAACTTTTTCAATTTAGCTCCGTAAAATACCCTGATGGGAAAACAGTTGCGGCTAAAGTCCATTTGCAATCGAAACAAAACGACAAAGTACTTCAAGGATGCAGGGTTAATGGTGTGATGCTGATGAGAAGCCTAGATTGTAGTTTTATCATGAACCGTTTCATTTTCACTGACATACAATGATGATAAAAATAAGAATGATTTTCTGGGTAATATAATGCGAACAACAAATGCTGCATGATGGGTGGGATTGGATACATGAGAAGTATGCAGAAATATATGTAGCAATGTATTAGAACGGTAATGACAGCTAATATTAATTTTCACTTGTGACTCACGCAAAGAAAGGCGGGGACAAAAGGTGTCGGAGTGTCAACATTAATGTAATTGGAAAAAGCTCATTAAAAGATGCATAAGATTGTTGCTACCAGGGGCGAGCGTGTACTTCACGATAAATTAGTTTTAAGTACGCCATAAAGCTTGTAGTGTGAATGAGAGATACTTTTTGGTCATTAAAACCCTCTACTTAAGTTAGTATACAGATCGACAGAAGATCTTTTACTGCAGGGTGTTGGAAGTAGAAACAGCGAAAGCAAGAATGGCTGCAGATTCAAAACAATAATTCATGTATGAAATTTTGTTTTGAAAAGATAAAAGTATCATACAATATGGTAGGTTTTCATGAAAGGAAAAGACATGTGAAGCCAGAAGACTAGATAACAGTTAGCATTTCACATTGTATCAATATTACCCGAGTATGAGCTAAACTTAAACTGCAATTGTTTCAATATCTCTTATTCCCGACATGTTTGCAGCATCGACTAAAAGTAGTTACTAACCGAAGTGCGCCCTAACAAAGGCATTACTCCTTGAATCGTTATGAATATGAATCAAATACAGCAAACCCGGTTTATCAATCGCTTCTACTTGATTGTACAATCTACACAGTAACATTGTCGACTGCCGCAAGGGCAGTGAAAATGTAAATACTTCGGTTCTGCTTGCTTGCAAACACATAATGTTTCATTTTGAATCCTTCTCCTCCGATAATAATCAATACAATCACCGGAATTCCGAACATAGCCATCGCAAAAACAAAAGTGAAATGGGAGCACGACATTTGTCTGATGAAGCATATCAGATGAACAGCATTAGCTTTTAGTTTAATCAAAATGGCCAGTGAACAGATTTTGATCTATTTTTCCCTTGCAGCTGAGTAAGAAATTTTCAATTAGGAAAGCCATAAACACTCATGTCTCAGATTCCCCCCAAACTTTTTTTCTAGCTTAATCACGTCATTTGAAGTATTTTCGGTTCAAGAACCATGCCTTTATCTCTTAAGACTACCGAGATATGGACATTCATGTTAAAAAAGTTCTCAAATTTTAAAGGGGTAAGCGTTACTCGGAAACTATAGGAGCTATCAACATGGTTCTTTCTGCAAATTGTAGCCAAGAAGCAGGCGCAGATAGGCTTTTCGCGCGATTTTTGAAATAAATTATTTTAATAAGTCAAAAAAAATAAAATTTAAAAATTTGAAAATAAGTAAATTATATGTTTAAAATCGGATTCAGCAGCGTTTTTAACCCCAGAATATGCAATCTTAAAAAAGGCCCTCACATATGGGGACGAAATTTAGGTGCTTCAGCGAGGTGACATTAGGAAGCCGTCCATCCTCATCTTGCGAGTTCACAAACTCTAACTGAACGCGGTTTAGGACGACCGCGCACAACGCACGCTGCTTCTCCACATTGAGAAGAACATATCCTGTCCAAAAACCCTGGGCTTACATCCAAAGGGAAGCGTCAGGGCATCCATCCATCCGGAAGAGAGCCGGGACCGTCCATCCCTCATCTTCCACGTCCATCCCTCATCTTCCAACTTCAAAAGCACTTACTTAACGCAGTGTAGGACGAGTGCGCACAACTCTCGCTGCTTCTCCACGTCTAAAAGCACACATCCAGTCCAAAAACCCTGGGCTTACATCCAAAGGGAAGCGTCAGGGCATCCATCCATCCGGAAGAGAGCCGGGACCGTCCATCCCTCATCTTCCAACACCAAAAGCACTGACTTAACGCAGTGTAGGACGCGTGTTCACTACTCCTGCTGCTTCTCCACATCTGGAAGCACATATCCAGTCCAAGAAACTTGGGCTTACATCCAAAAGGAAGCGTCAGGGCATCGATCCATCCGGAAGAGAGCTGGGACCGTCCATCCCTCATCTTCCAACTTCAAAAGCACTTACTTAACGCAGTGTAGGACGAGTGCGCACAACTCCCGCTGCTTCTCCACGTCTAAAACCACACATCCAGTCCAAAAACCCTGGGCTTACATCCAAAGGGAAGCGTCAGGGCATCCATCCATCCGGAAGAGCGCCGGGACCGTCCATCCCTCTTTGTCCGATTTCAAACGCACTGACTTAACGCGGCTTAGGACGCACGCGAACAACGTACGCTGCTTCTCCACATCGAGAAGCACATTTCCAGTCCAAACACGTTGGGCTAACGTCCACGGAGAAGCGACATCATCGTCATCTCTCATGTTCGGACTTCAGGAACACAGGAATCGCGGTTTACGACGCACGTACTCAACGCGCGCTGCGTTTCCACCACGAGTAGCACATATCTACTCCAAAAACCCTGTGCGTACATACAAAGAGAAGCGTCAGTTAATCTCTGCGTCCGAAAGAGAGTCTGGACCGTCCACCACTGGGAAGTTATGACCACTGGCCACGGTTAAGGTCACGAGCAACTATTTTTGTTTGTTATTAAAGTTAATTTATAGTTTGGTAAAATGAATGTTGCATTTAGCCAATATCTCTGAAATATCATTTGGAAACAAAAGGAATTTGCAGCGTTAAATGGAACTGTACTCCTATTATAATCTGGATTAAACCAAATTGTGGTCGTATCCGCCTGTGCACACGAACAAGAAGGACAAGTTGTGAAGATCGGTAGAGAATTATTTTCAAAACTTGTTATAAATTGCTATAAAGTTTCATAGTTTCTAAATATGAGAAGTGCATCATTGATTTGCTTCGACTTGGACACCGCCCAACCATCTTCCTACTCTGGTATTCAGCGTCTCTTGATGTGACGGGTAACGACAACTGGTATACATAAAATGTAACCAAAACGTTCGTAGCATTACGTTTTCTCTGGGAGAGAATTGCATGACGTAACTTTACGATGGAATTACATCATAAACGAGCAAGCGAGACGTAGTGCTGTGCATGATCGGAGAGTTAGTTGTTCTTTGATCGTCGAAGAGAGCGTTCGCTAATTTCAGTTTTTCTGTTGTCAATTTCAACTTTAGATTTAGACTCTTGCTTATCGATTGATTATTAACTTTAACTTAACCAAGGTTTGTTTGTGTCAGTTGTGACATAGATTATATTAGTTTAATTGTTAGCTTATTAACGAAGTAACTAATTAACAATCAAATTTGTTTTGCTCATCATCAGGTTAGCAGGTTTTGACGGGAAGTGTGGCCTAATGCCTCGCAGGACTAAGCGGTGTTGTGACCCCTTTCAGCGTCACGGCACCAACGTAATCACTGGAGGATGTCAGCCAATCAACGACAACCATCGGAGCGAGGGCCGAGTAGCTGTTCCTTCGTTTAACTGGAACACCTCCGATACTCTCTACCTTTGTCCTTCATGTCGTAGAGATCTGGGAAAGAAGGGAGGCTTCCTAGGTAAGAAAATCATTCCAAACGGGCAACTATTCCTGCCCATGTATACCAATTAACTAAGCAGTGTTTGTAATCAAATTAATTGAGTGAAATTTTAATTGCTGAAGCTCATCAGTCAACTGGCTCCAGTCCAGGAACTTCATCGTCTTCCATCACGCCTTCTCCATCGCCGACAACATCTTCCTCCTTCAATCTATCAAACAAGTCTTCACCAAGGTTACCAATATCAACCGTGTCATCAACTACTATTCCGATTCCGTCTCTTACTTCGCAAACACCTGCTCCAATATCATCTACACAGATTCGTACTCAAACAAGACCAGTTTCAACTCCATCATCACTGATTGCTACGTCAACAACACCGACACCAACTCCATCAACACCGATTCCTACGTCAACAACATCGACTCCAGCTCCTAAAACAACGATTCCAAAGTCCACAACACCGGCTCAAACTCCATCAACATCGACTCCAACTCCATTAACATCGACTCCAACTCCATTAACATCGACTCCAACTCCATCAACACCGATTCCAAAGTCCACAACACCGGCTAAACCTCCATCAACACCGATTCCAATGTCAACAACATCGACTCCAACTCCTAAAACACCGATTCCAAAGTCCACAACACCGGCTCAAACTCCATCAACACCGATTCCAATGTCAACAACATCGACTCCAACTCCTATAACACCGATTCCAACGTCCACAACACCGACTCGTTTTCCCCAATCATCCCCAACACATTCGTCATCGTCATTATTACGCGCTACTCCATCTCCTTCGACGTCATCCAAAAGCTCAAATTCAAAACTTTCCAGCGGCTCAAATGATTCTCCTCTTCAATTTCCAAACACTGAGCCCAGTGTTGTTTCTGCTTTCTCGGCTGCTTCAGAAGTTCAGGATTTTCAACGAGTGACGGATTTAAACCAGTCCTTAAATGCAGCTAATGTTACTCCCGTGCGACCATCAGATGCATATCGTGAAGGAGTTCTGAAGCGTAAATACTCTCAAGTGAAGGACAGTTTGCGATCAAAATTTAAAAGTGTTTCTAAAGGTGCCGTAGATCCAAGTCCAACCACTTCCAAGGGAAAGCAATGTTTTTACTGTAGAGCGGCCTTACGCGAACTTAGCGTCAAATTTAAGCAAGTCACATCCCGGATCGACAAATTCAAAATCCTGACTTCAATTCCAAAGCGATTTTCAATAAGCGAGGTTATCGATGCGACCGAGTGTACTGTGTATCAGGCTAGAAAGGCTAGTGCTCTGAAGCGCACAGAGGGAGCGTTTTCATGGCCGGAGTACAACTTTGGACATCCATTGCCTAGAGAAACCATCATGGCGGTTAAAGATTTTTATCTCTCCGACGATAACAGCAGACAGTCTCCATCCATGTCAGAGTCCATTTTTATCAAGAATGATCAGGGAATTAAAGAACGGGTTATAAAACGACGAATACTTCACAACCTGAATGATATGTATCAAGAGTTTAAGTACAAGAATGAGGGTATCAAAATTTCTCTGGACAAGTTTGCGAAATTACGACCGAAACACTGTATCTGGCCGGGAAGAATGCGGCAGCACAACGTATGTGTGTGCGAAATACATCAAAACTTTATCCTGATGTTAGAGGCTTTGGGAATTGGACAGTCATCAAAAGAAGTGTTAAACCAGCTCGTCTGCGGACTTGAAGACTGCTATCTTGGAACTTGCATGGAATGTCCCAAGTTGGAAATGTTTGATGACAACTTCAGGAAGCTGGAAGAGTACGAAGAAATTACGTACACTCAGTGGATGCATACCGATTCAACTGATATTACACGCATAACCTTGCCAACCGAGGATTTCAAAAAGAAGTTCATTGAATACATTCCTAAGATAATGGAACACGAGTTCATTTATCGACGACAAAGTGAGCTAATCAATGTGCTAAAATCCAAGACTATTCTCGAAGAATCTGCATTAGTTGTTCAAGCGGACTTCGCTCAAAATTACACATGCGCAGTGCAAAATGCTGTACAGGTACGTGCAAAATAGTTATGATCAATTATTGAGAATAGTCAAAATATTATCCGTGTTTCGGTTTTCTGATACTTACAGGGATCCTATTGGGGCAGCAAGCAAATTACGGTGCATCCATTTGTTGTACACTACTATGACACTCACCAGCAAGCTATTAAGCTGAAGTCCTATACAGTTGTAAGCGATGAGCTTCATCATGATGCCGACACATTTCATGCATTCAAGATCATGGCAATGAAAAGAACATTGGAGGACTTCAAGGATTTGTCAATTCAGAAGATCTATTATGTATCCGATGGTGCAGGAAGCCAATACAAAAACCACAAAAATCTTGTAAACCTGATGAATCACAAAGAAGATCTTGGTGTTCCAGCAGAGTGGGTGTTTACTGCCACTTCACACGGCAAGTCAACTTGTGATGCAATTAGTGCTGTCGTTAAAAACGCAACCAAGAGATGGTCTTTAAAAGATGGCGTTATCATCATGAATGCCACACAAATGTACGACTTTTTGAAAACCGAGTTCAAGCACAAGGATACCATGGAATTTTTGTTGTGCACACCTGAAGAGGTGAACCATCAAAAGGAAACTACAGAACCCAGGTACGCGAACTACAAGAAGATCTCAGGGATTCGGAAACATCATGTGTTCATTCCTACAACGGACTCAGTATTGAGGATCATTAGAGCAGACAAAGTGTCCTTCCACACTGATATTGATTTCAAGATAGAAGAAACAGTCCAATTCTCGTCCACTAATGTATCGATTGGTAAATTCTACGCGTTCCGTGACGGCGACACTTACCACATTGGCATGCTTGTCAATGTTGAAGGAGGAGAGGACGAGGTTCAAATGCAAGCTATGAAACTCAACCGGATAACGGGTAAATGCTCCTGGCCAGATCCACTGCTTTTCATTGATGTGGCGTTCCGTGACATTCTGATTTTAATCGATGACCCAACTGGTGAAATTAACAGCCCAATTCTCTCGATCCCAAAAAGCGTTCTTGGGGCTATCAGATCCGCCAACAAAAAACTTACTTAGTATATGTTTCGCTAATTTTTCATTTATTCTTTAATATTTATATTATTATATATTGTAATGTACAGTATATTAATGTAATGTATTAAACGAATATGTTATACAGAATTCAATGATACAAACTATTTTGACTATACTTCTTCCCATGAAAAAGCCAACATAAAATGATCATATATATATTTCTACTAAATGATAAACCAGTTGACGGGACCAGTCCCTTGATGAGGCCTAATTTCCAACCGCTCACATGTCCTGTATGCTTTCTAATCCATTCGATTGTGCCCTTAACAACGGTCAGTCAGTAAATTTGAAGTCACAACATGAAGTATCCACCTTTCCATTGTCTTATGATGCTGATTGATGCCCTGTTGCCTGGAGAAGAAGGAATGCTACGAAAGTTTTGATTGCATTACATGTATTCCAGGTTTAGTTACCCGTCACATTAAGAGACGCTCAGATGAAGAGTAGAAAGATGGAAACTATGAAACTTAATAGCAATTTATAGAAACTTTCCTGTGACGGACGGTCCCACCTCTCTTCCGGACGGAGCGATGGCCGGACGCTTCTCTTTGCTTGTGCTCCAAGAGTTTCTGGACTAGATATGTGCTTGTCGATGTGGAAAAGCATCGGGCATTGAGCACGTGTGTTCTTAACCGCGTTCAGTTTGTGTTTATAAATGAGTGATGGACTGTCCTGGCTCTCCTCCGGACAGAGCAATGACCTGACGCTTCTCTTTGCATGTGCGATCAGGGTTTCTGGTGTAAATATGTGCTTAGTGATGATGAAAAATGCGGCTGTTCAGCAGGTACGTCCTTAACGGCGTTCAGTCTGTGTTCCCGTGGCTTCCTTTTGGATGTAAGCCCAAGTTACTTGGACTGGATATGTGCTTCCTGATATGGAGAAGCAGCAGGAGTTGTGCGCACGCGTCCTAAACTGCGTTAAGTCAGTGCTTTTGAAGTTGAAACATGAAAAGGATGGACGGTCCCGGCTCTCTTCCGGATGGATGGATGCCCTGACGCTTCCCTTTGGATGTAAGCCCAGGGTTTTTGGACTGGATATGTGCTTCTAGACGTGGAGAAGCAGCGGGAGTTGTGCGCACTCGTCCTAAACTGCGTTAAGTAAGTGCTGTTGAAGTTGGAAGATGAGGGATGGACGGTCCCAGCTCTCTTCCGGATGGATCGATGCCCTGACGCTTCCTTTTGAATGTAAGCCCAAGTTTCTTGGACTGGATATGTGCATCCAGATGTGGAGAAGCAGCAGGAGTAGTGAGCACGCATCCTAAACTGCGTTAAGTAAGTGCTTTTGAAGTTGGAAGATGAGGGATGGACGGTCCCGGCTCTCTTCCGGATGGATGGATGCCCTGACGCTTCCCTTTGGATGTAAGCCC
>JAAXOA010000388.1:0-24725 GCA_036561885.1 Salina celebensis
AGAAGCAAGGTGAACATCGAAATTCCCATGACATGATGCATGATCCAAGATATATTTTCCTATCGCACACGATCTGTCACTTATGAACAGATTTATGAGGAGTGCGATTACGCTTTCGGGATTTAATAGTGCAAGTCTTAATCTTGGAAGTACGTAATTTAGAATTGTGACCTTAAACTGGAAACTTCATGCTTAACATTTGATCGGACGATGCAATCATAAATAGTTGTATGAAACTTTGGTATGCTTCACATTTGCCTTGTGTAGTTAATTTTAGTATTTGTACAGCAAGATCGTAAATTCAACATGACAGAAAGGTGAAATATATGAAAGTTTATTCTCAAGTGTATATTTTATCAATACGAAATGGCAATAATGAAATAAATCATTTGTCCAGCAAAATTCCAGAAAAAAACTATGCCTCTAGGAATCACTCTGTGAAATTGAACTTGACACGAGGTTGTTCATTCGTACCTAAAAATCTACTATTGTGAGCGTGTATTCCTTGAAGTACAAAATCGATATGAAGTACAAATACGGACAAAATAGAATACACACTAATGCAACGAAACAAGTTTGCAAAACCAATACGAATAAATGACAAAACATAAAACTAAACCCATGCAGCAGTAGTTGTGTCTTGGTCAATAAACATCCATCCACACGTCCGTAATCATAAATTTCTCAAAATTCTGAAATAAAACTTTTATTGATAAACGTTATTCCACACTTTTTACACAAAATAGTAAAAAAAATGTATTATTGCATTAAAAGAGGGGCCAAAAAGAAACTTCCCATACCGGGAATCGAACCCGGGCCTGCTGGGTGAAAGCCAGCTATCCTAGCCACTAGACCATATGGGAGAGGCTTGAGAGAGGACCGCTCAGAACCTCACCTAGTTACTGCGTACAATGTATTGGATGCAGCCTAACGTTTTTTCTCGCTTGCTCGAGCCCAATCCAACTCAGTCTACATTCTGCATGTGCATACCCAGTTCAAGTTTTAAAAAAAGTTTTTGTTTTGGAAATATCATTTCCTCTATGGTAAGGTGGCCATATAACTGCTTTGAAACATTGAAAATATCTCAAGTATTTTGTCAAATGCATAAATACAATACAAAACATTATCGTTTTACGCCTTAGCACATAGGTACATGTTATCCCGACTTAAAATTACTTAAAGTAAGCATACGCGAACAGAAATAATAACGTTATGTGTTTGTGTTAAAATTTTATGGTTATATTTCAATAAAATTAGTAAAGAAATGATCTTACCTGTTTCTCTTGTGCGAATTTTTTCTGGATTTCGCATAGTAAATACGGACACCGTCTGCGGCTCCGATCTTCCTTTGTTGTTGATCGCGTACACATTAGCCACATATGACTGGCCTGGCTCAAGGCCAGTGACACTAAACGCAGGAATTATGTTGGTAATGTTGGCTCGTATTTTATTATAATGACTATCGAATAACTCTAGCATAAATGACTGCGGCAGACCACCATTGAATCCCTCCGTACAGAACAAAAACAGCGAGTCTGTCGAATGGTTTGCCACTGTGCAATTATGCACTGTATCTGGTCGACCTGCAAAATTTTAAACCAAGAAAACCATAGTTAAATCCAGAGCTCTTTGTTCTCTACCCAAAAACCTGATTTAAAACTTTTCACAAAGTAATGTCAAAGGCAAACAATTACCTAGACAATCTTTATTCATACTTTATCAACGAAAACTGTACTAAGCCAAACTTAGTTTGGACTCGCAATAGAATCCTATCTGTATATCATATAATTCCAAGTCACATTATTATGAGCCTCCATATAAGATTTCATACATATTTTTTGCAATGTCAACTTGTGCGGGACCAACTACTGTTAGTTGTCATCAAGGATAATATTTTAATGGATAAAACTTTTAATATAATTCAGTTTTTATTTATTTTTTGAATGAAAAAGTAAGCTCTTGTTCTATATCACATGTGTTTCTATAATACAGTGCTGTCCCTGTCTCCTTGTCATCCATTTTAAATAAGTTTAGCCTACATAATATTCTTGCGAAACAAAAGTTTTTTTGGGGGTTTTGAGACCAACATCAGCATGCAGGAACAACCTGCTTGTCTAGCTTTTAAAACAGGACTTTATTAGAAACTTATGTTTTTATGCTTTTTATGTTGGAAATTTGTATTAAAAATGAGTAAATTTTAAATGCACAAAAGGTTCTTTCTTTTGTCAGCAGGTGTGCAGCAAACTATGCCAGTGAAAATAGAAATCCAATGTAGAGCTCCAATAAAAAAACCCTGAAAAAAAGTCTGCAGCACACACATAATATGAGTGCAAAAGGAATTTGGGACTCGTGCAAAAGTTAAACAACAAAGAATTAAAAGTTGAGAAATGAAGTTGTATGAAAGAAAATGTAAGTAAAATATGGTCTGATTTTCCATATTACTTTCATACATGCATGTTTCAACAACAAAAACTGTAAAGGAAATTGCTGTTAATGGGAAATGAGAAGAGGGGGAATACGAAACGAAAGGTAGTAGTTTTTTTTTTTACATATTCTTTGACAGTGTCCTTGCATGCATATAATTATGAGTAAAAGTTTATAATGCTTTTCTTGTGTTTCGACAAAGTGTCGTTTAATGTGTGCCGCAACTACCCTGTCATATTGTACGCTAAAGTGTTTGCGGGCTTTTACCGTTTTAAACTTGTGAACGAACAAAAAGCGTTTAATTACTTCGTGTACATCCTGTTCCTCTAGACTAATGGAAAGACCACTACCGCATATTATATTTTAAACGGTTTAAAATGATTTCTTTTATAAATATACAATATATTTTAGTTAAGAAAGATCGTTTGGCGAGATAATATTACCTGCAGCAATAATGTGGTACACACAAGGCACTCTTTGGTCCCCGATTTTGTTGGTTGCCCAACAGAGGAGAGTTCCGTAATCCAGTTCAGTCATTGGAGTGTATGTCACTACACTGTGGGTGCCAACGCTTCTGTAAAGTTTCATAATAAACACATAAAATTTAGTTTTCGCATCGATTAACTTTTGAAATCAGTCAGACAAGTGTAGTAAATCAACCCCTGTACAAAATTATGCATTACGTAACCTTCCAAAATCGGAAACGACCTTTATTACAAAAGCGCCGCTTCTCATAATAACAAATCCGTACTTATATTTTAGTATTCCACTAACAAACCACATTGTGCTGGGTTTTCTTTGTTGATGTACTCATTCTGATATAATATTCAAAAACTGTTGCTCAAGGTGAAAGTACTATCCTGCTTTTACAACGCAATTGACTTGAACCGTGTTTTTACATGCCTGCCGCAAACAAATCAAGTGTGCAACCGCAGCACTGCATTTCTCGTTTAGCCTCTAACAATATCGTCGTAACGGTGCTTTTCTCCTTGATACCCATCTTATTAAAGTTATCAGCTTAAACAATTTCACATGAGGAGCCCACCACAAGAGCACATCAACATTTAGAATGACGACACAAGAGCTCTTTTTTTATCATCGGTATTTTTTCCTCATTGTTGTCCCGTAGCGTTGGTTTTTATGCGAAGTAGTGGCGCTGCCACCACCATCGCTATAATAACATTTCTACTTCACGACCATCTCTAAAAAATGCAAAGCCAGAGGAAAGTTAAGTGGAAAGCGGAAATCATTGTAGATGCAACAACAGCAAACAAAGCTGTTTTTATGGGGAGTACACGTAAAAACCGCACGACGAGTCTACCTGCATTTTCTTCCCAGAAATGGTGAAAGCGAAATGTAAACTTGAGCCAAAATAAGTTTATTATATTGTTATTATTGTTGTGAACTGGTGCCGTATATTAAGGAGGAAATGGATAAAAAAAGGAAATAATGCGATCACTAAACTTGCTTCCATCGTTCTGAAAACGACCAACAAATAGTAGTCTCTCACGGATCTGTTTGTACCCATCGCTTTCTCTCTTTTTGGATCCTGCAAACTACCAACAAAAGCATTTCATTTCCCATTTTCAGGGAGTAAGGTAAATATTACTTAAACAGGCAGAATAATGAGAATGTTCACTGAGCCAGGCGCTTTTGTAGAAAAGCCAATTTTATTGAATCCGAGAGAGAAAAAAAAGTTGGGATGTGTGTGAGACAGAAAAGTTTAGCTCGGGTACATCCGACTTTTTCTTCTCTTGCTTTTATAACAGAAAAATATATCCTTATCATTTTTTAACCTAAGAAACTAGATATCTTGTGGATATCGGTGTCTTTAAAAAAACTGTTTATGTTTTTTTTTTCTCTGTTGCACACCAAAGCCAAAATCACCGCCAAGAAGGCATTCCACCTAAGCTGTTCTCGCTTTCTCCAATCTTTTTTACTTACTTTCTCTCACAGTGGCTTATCCACGGTGTGATGGTAGAATGAACGCTAATAATGCTAACTTAACTTTTTTTTTTCAATGCACTGCTTTTTCCTGTATCTAAGCTTGACTGCCAGGAATTCCCTGAGTATTGTTTAAAAATCATGCTAGACTGGCTTATCCCGTATAGGCTTCTTGTGCTTTCAACCAAAAATATTGCCATATTGTAAATACACAGTAGGATAAACTGAAGCACCTGCTATTTTTCCCGTAATGAAATTTTGTCTCTTTTAAAGAGAAACCCATTTCCCTTGATTGCTTACATAGAATAGTTAATGAATAGAAAAAGGTTATACAACTGATGGACAATAATTGCAATCAGGTTGTGTCCTTATAATTAAACCTCCATCTGAAAATCAGATAAAACCACTACAAAATTGCTTCCACGTTTCTGCAACCATAGAATCCAAGGAAGGAACATGGTTTCAATTAGGTTTTCTCCTTATCACGGCTAATTACCAGAATAGCATTGGAAATTACACAATTCAGAAGACGTCTTGTGTAGATTCTACTACATAACCTGCCGGAAAAACTAGATACTGCTTCCTTCAAATAATATATTCTTATCAATCCTAGAGTAGCTTTGAGGATGCGAAATTTGGGGTTTTATTCTCTTGAGAATCCTTTTTTACTCGGTTCCTTACGTAAATATTAAGGTTTTGTTACATCAGAAGATCGTCGGTTTCCCTCGATGGTTTCTTTACTCTTGCCCAAGCATAACGCAGATGCAACCTAAATGTACTAAATATTTTCAAATCTAAAATAAAACGAATCTCAACCGGTGCAGTTGCCAAAAAACAGGTCTTCAGAATATCTTTTGCATCGATATAGAATCCAGGGTATCATAACAACGTCCTCTAGACTCTAGAGATCTTATTATACAGAAACCTCTTCAAATGACAATTTTTAAGTGTGCTCAGTAGCAACTAGTTTTCCTGAGATAACCTGAAAATTTGCATAACGAAACGATCCATGACATGCTTTTGTAATCAACTCTTTTATTCATTTAGGCCCGCGTCATCATTAATTCCAAACTTTCCTCTTGCGGTCTCCCAATTTTATTTCAGTTTGGATACATCTTAATTTTCTCTCCCTTCTTTTTTGTTTTCCTATTGCATTAACGCATTCTAATTAGAATCGTTCTTGGGTTTTTCAACACTGGGGTGGATTTACCATTTGATAACCCAGCCCTATATGCGTTGCTCGCTGAATACACATTTCATAAACACATCCAAATGAAAATCGTTTCCATATCGTTATCCTCCTCCCCACACACAACCCTTTGTTCTCTGAGCGTATCTAGAGCAGCTCGCGCTTACTTGAGATTATCACTATTATTATAGTCACCACTAGATTAAAATATAGTCATATACTTTCACCAGGATAACAAGGAGAAACGACCTAACCACTAAACGAATACACTTTCAATGTTTCAATGTTATTCGCCAAACGCAAACACTGTTATTAATGTCAGTGCTTTGATAGATTAGTTCATTTAGTTGCAGTCAAAGCTTTCCCCCTTTTCTTCGCATACAACCAGCTACCTGCAGAAGCGCACCAGTCTTAAACATACACTTCGCCATCCGAAAATAAACATATAAATACAGGTCGAAAATCATCCAGCCAAAATTACTCTTCCATTATCGCATTCCTCTTTCCCCTTGTTCACTATTCTGAAATAATAACAAGTCTGGATGTTATGCTCATAATAAAAGCTTCCTTGTTGAATATGCAAGCGATACATTAAACAAAAAAACGTGGATTATGAATGAAAATTCCCCCTTGTTACCCGGCCAGTTCTTGAGCATTAAAAGGGTGGACAGGAAAATGAAAGGGTCAAATATCAATACCGGAGATAAAGTGGATATTTATTTCGGTTATTCACCACTTTTACTGGAAACAATCTTAGGAAGTGAAAATCACGGGAAAAAATGCATGACGCTGGGTATTCCAAAAAATATGCTGGAACACACAATATATTACGTAATCTACACTGTTCCAACACCATATTAATCATATCATGCTCCTGCTTCAGTTCCAAAAAGGATGGCATGTTTTATAGACTAAAGAATCTCCGTTGTTTCATTCAGTTCAGTACACCGTAACGCAATATTTCATTTTCAACATGTCATCATCATCATCGTCACCACCTTACGAGTAGACGTATAGCCGGGTTTTTAACCCTAAACTGGCTCCATATAGAATGTTATCATATTAATATACATCTTTACAGGATCTGTTTCTTTTGTTAAACAATAGGGTAAAAACGTAGCGTGGTTTACAATGATGTGCTTAATGGTATCCCTATTGTGCTGACAAGTTTGTTTTCGTTTCAATTATATTGTTATTATTTTCATAAAAGGATGATACTGATTAAGAGAAATGAGCCAAAGAGAAAGCAACAATGCCTTAACAAAATTATGAGAAAAGTAAAAGCTTCGCAACGTTTTTTAATGTATCAACTGTTGCCACATCAATAAAGGATGCGTATCACTGGAGATGCGTTGATCGCTGGATGCGTGAGATGGAAGACTTGTTACCGTTTGTATTGTTAGCTATGAAGATAGATTAATGAGAAGGTTAATGAGAAACGAATGATGTCATCGACAATATCCTGGCGGGTTCGGCTTAAAATATGTAGCTATTATCCAACTTTCTACGCAATGGCGGCTTTTACTTCCGGACCAAAAATGGGGTACGATATAAGAACTATGTTTATTTTGATGATAAATATACATGTCAAAAGTAATACGTGGTGTTTTACTATAATGCTTAGTTTTAATGATTGTACATATGCAACTAAGGTTTTGTGTAAGATTTGTTCAAAACGCAAAGCGCATATTGCGCATTAAACGTTTACACGCGTTTTTAGAGCATTACTTCCGTGATTTTATTCGGTAAAGAGAAAATTTTGTTAAACGAACAAGCTGAAAATTTTCAATATTGTTTTTAGTAACTATGTATAAGAGTTTCATGCAAATTGATGAATGTATGCATGCAAACGAACGCTTAAAACACTTAAAATACTATTTCCTCCATGCAAAAAACCCTTTAATCATTGTAAAAACGGAACAAATATTGATCCAAATGAGCAAGCTGCACTTTGTTTTGCAATCTTTACAAAATCAATGTAGTGGAAATTCCATTTCAATCCATGCTTCATCTTTCATACAAGTAAGTTAAAATAACCACAAGTTCAACATGAGTACCTAATTAGAACCTGAAATGATGGAATGCATCAAAGAACATCATACAAAAAACTCAACCATTTGAAAAAGAAAATGTGTAAGAGTGCAATTTGTTTTAAAAGAAAAGTAATCAATAAACTGTTGCTTGGAGTTAACAGTCTTTCTCGTTATTTGCCTGCTGAGTTCTGATTCACTCAAGCTGAAGATTGAAAGTGAACAGAAAACGACATAGTTTCCGCGAGTGAACTCAAAAATGCACTCAACCTAATTAATAACAACCTACTCATTTTTATCAATCAAGAGGTTCATTATTTTTTCCTAACGTTTGCGTTAGTACCCTAAAAAGTACGTTCCACATGCCTACACAGGTATGTTTGCACATTTTTCTGTACTAAAACATTACATAAACATTTACGGGCTACTTGAGACTTTCCCTATTTGCGTGAATTTTTCTACCATGGATGAAGTTCATGCCTATATACTAGTACGTGCACCTGAGCTTTTCATCATGTATGCATTTAGGTTAATGGTCAATCCTCATGCAAAAGTTAAACGAACTGTGGTTCTCTTTTTCCTGTTCCTATGTAGTTCCACAACCTCTAATTTGAACTTTCTCCAAGAAAGCCTTGGCCTTTCTATTAAGGACTCAGAGGCCTTCACAATCTTCATTAAAAGATCAAAGGAAAACGTCTTACAACCGTCCTGTTGCGTAAACCGCAATTTAGTAGTGTATAAAATAGTTCCTAGTTTTTCCACTTCCTATGAAAGCAGCGAAACTACAATAAGCCTAAGCCTCATTCCTTTGAAAGCCTTGTTAATCTTTCAGAAATAACTGTGAGCAGTAAAAACTGAAGCCTGAACAAGATAAATAGAAACCTGGTTTCTAAAATGATTTCTATTTCGCTAAAACACCATTTAAAACACATTTTCTCCGTCTTGCCACCTCAATACTCTGTTTTATCACCATACTTTACTTAAAGCCAAGGTGTGAACTTTTTTTTGCTAAAGACAACAGAGAAAGTCCATCAAATTACTGTAGCGGATTACAAGAGGAACTTTGTTGGACACACGTGCAGTAACATTCTCATAAGATGGCAACAACGACGACTTGTACTTGGCAATAAATATTAGTTCATGAGTCATATAGCAACAATAATAATCAAAAAGAGGAAAGTTTACTAAGTAGAATGAGATAATAATAGAATAGCGAAGTTAAAAAAATACGCGAATCTGAGCATTGTGCACGCTATTTCCTTGACGCTGAAAAAATCAGCTGGCACTGCAAAAATCATATGATTTTACAAAACTAAAAGGAATAACCAGATTCAAACTGCGGATTACCAAGAAATTTTACTACTGTTACATAACTTTAAATCTACAAAATGGGGAGGGGGTGCGCCGTTGCCAGCTGCCAAAGCGTTGACGACTTCAAACGTCCTTTATACAGGTCAGATTTTGAAACTGATTTATCTAATGAATTTATGAGACTAATTTATGCATTTTATGTTCAGATTTCCAGACAAAAGGCCTGAAAGTAAGCTGTGGACACGATTTCTGGAAGAGGCTTACAAGGAATACATGTGGCAAGTAGTGGACAACAACATGTGGGTCTGCAGTATTCATTTTGACTCCAAGTTTGTAGTTCATGGAATGGCAGGCTTATCTCGCATTGTCAAAGGTGGATTACCTACCATACACAATGGAAAAATAATGGATGCATTAAGGGTAATTAAAATATTAACTACTTATATAAAAACTTTCGCGTATTTATTAACATTTGTTTTATCCCTTTTTCAGCAAGAGCACGATCTTGGAATTAGTGCATCATCCAATTTAGTTCAATTTGGCCCACCAACGCTGGAAGACAAGTATCAACAGCTCATCTCAGAAAACCAGGGTAAGGATGCAACAATTCGAAAACTGAATGAAAAAGTCTTAAAACTGGAACAGAAAGTAAAGGACAAGGACAGAAAGATGAGAACGGCAGAACAAGCGTTAAAACGGAAGCTAGAAAGAGATAACGAAGACTGGGAGGTGAAAAAACAAAAAATAGTCGCTGATGGAGTGAACAAATTCCTAGAAGATCATGTCGAATCCGTCGAATTGAAAGAGATTGTTCAGCGAACATTAACTGGGAAGATCACCACTACAATTTCAGACGTTTTACGGTCCTTTTGCTATCAACTTCGATACTATTCTGGAACCCGAGCGTACAACTTTCTTCGAGAGCGCTTTAACAACTATATCCCTTCAATTCGGTCGTTTGCTGGTTGGACCCAAGACATCTCCGTAAAACCCGGGTTTTTACAAGAATCTTTGTTGTATTTAAGGGATCTAAACGCTAAGTCTGCTACAAAGCTGCATTATGGACTTCAAATTGACGAGATTCACATAAGGAAGCAGCTAATCCACAAGGGAAACGGAATGCTGGGATTTGTAGATTACGCCGGTATTCACCCAATCGAAGATACCAAATTGAACAAGATTGCGTCTGCTGCATTGTTTGTGCTGGCAAATGTTATAAACGCCAAACAATAATAAGTCCCAATAAGTCCCAATATTTTACATCCTAACAAGTGGATTAAACGCTGATCTTATGAAAGCTGTGATTACTCAATGCCTGACTGTTATGAGCAAGTGTAATAGCCGCGTAGTTTCAATAACATTCGACGGACTTCCTGCAAACCAAGTAGCGGTCAAAAAACTAGGTGCGAACCTGGATGTTCATTCGGAGCTTTTCTGTCCGTCGATTCGCCACCCTTTTGACGACTATCCAATCAGCATTTTCTTGGACGTTTGTCATATGATGAAATTGTTCAGAAACCTATGGAAGTCATATGGAGTTTTGAAGGATTATAAGGGACAAGTAAGTTTCAAATAATTTGAATATGATTGCATTTATGAAGACGTTTCTAACTTATTATGATTGCCAGATTATATCGTGGGTGCATATTCACAATTTACAAGAACTTCAGAAAAAAGAAGGCCTCAAAGCAGCTCCAAAGCTGACCCAACGACACATCAGCTTTGAACTACAAAAGATGAAAACAAAGTTGTGCCTTCAAATTATGAGCAGATCTGTCGCGGTTGCATTGTCAGTTTGTCGAGAGCTAGAAATTGATGGTTTAGAAAATACACATGGAACGGAAGAATTTTTGTTACTAATGAACAGGTAGACTTCATTTCAATTTATTCGATTAATATTTCCACTTTTCTATGCATGTAGTGACGTTTTTTCGTACTGGGCAGATTGTTTGATATTTTGAATTGTCGAAGTTATGGAAAGTTCGAGAAAGCGCCCATCACTCGGAACCGTGTTCCACTATTGATTCCCTTCCTATCTATGATGAAGTTTTACCTTCTGAATCTTCAAGTTAATCAGGCTGGATATTGTTAGTCGACAGCGAGAAGAAAACCGCAGTCCGGGGACTAATAATTGCTATCGAAAGTCTTCTACAAATTGTGAAGAACACTTTTGAGTACGACGACATACTTAAGTAGGTGAATATTCCTACAAACAGTTCGATATTCAATCCTTAAATCATACAAATGTCAATTTGTGTATGCATTTTCTTTAGGTTCCTGTCCATGTACCAATTCTCACAGGACCATCTGGAACTGTTTTTCAGTAGTATCCGTGCTCAGTTCGGATTTAACAATAATCCGAATGCAGTTCAGCTCGCACAAGCGCTCAAAGGTTTGATTTGCATGAGAACCAGGAACGTTGAAACAGGAAACTGTGCTGCGTTGGAGAAAAGTTACGGAGAAAGAATCTGCGCCTTTAAAAACATTGCCAGCATTTCTCATGACGGAGATAAGGCAGATATCGACCGGGATACGGATTCCGACTTGTACGACACAGAAGACATTGATGCGATGACCGTTCAAATGTCCCCATATTTGCGAAATGTTATAGGATACATAGCTGGACGAGTTGGTGGAAAGATATGCAACAAAATATCCTGCACCAATTGCTTGCTGAATTTGTTCCCATCTGATCTGGAACTAGTTGAGCTGGAGAAGGAACTAATTTTAGTGGAAAAGAAGGATATGGGCGGCCTATTTATTCCTTCCAAGCTCCTGCTACATGTCTGCAAAACCGCAGAATGTCCCACTGTTGCAGCCGAAAATCAAGGGACCAAGTCTGTCCTCAAGCAGAAATTAATTGAGTCGACTTATAAAGCTTGTGTGGAATCTAAAGTGGGTATAACCTGGAGGGCAGCATCGGATCCGGCTTGTCGCTGTACACATTCTCATGAATTGTTAAAAACAATCGCCGAAGAATATTTAAAAATCAGGTTACATCATACAGCAAGAGAAGCAACGGTCAGCGAGACTCCAAGTACGAGCCGAAATGCTAATACGAAACTCTATTTGTTCAAGGGAACTTAATCTTCGTTTGCTGCAAGCTTCATAATGTACAGAAAAATAAAAATTTGCTTCATAATTCGTAACTTTAAAAGACAAATACATGTAATAGCTGCTGAAATTATGTTGTCAATGATATAGCGTGCACGATCTCAGAAAAATACCAGTTTCAAGTTTTGTATAGAAATAAACAAACTTCGCTATTCTATATATTATTTCCTTCTACTGTTTACTACAATATATTTCCCCTTTTTTAGTGCGTAGTCATTATACCTTCCTCACGTGTACTTTCTTCATGTTTGTTTCCCAAAAGGATTTAGAAAGCTGGCGTAGAGGAAGGATAAAACACTCCCACCTGCTGTTTACTACCCTTTTCTTTATGATTTTTTTTGTTTGTTATTAATACACACAGCTAGGTTTGGTCACAGGACACTGCTATTAATAAAAGGGGTTGATTTAATACCTTGACTTTTGTTTCAGTTTTCTACAAAACCGTGCAATAAAGTGTGTCATGAATCACAATCATGTTTGCATTAAAAATTAAAGGTGGCTTAGAAACAGCCGATTAATTAAATTCTCCGCTTACTTGTATCGTTGCCCGGGAACATCTATACTCTCTGCCGAGTTGTTGAACGTCCACCTAAATTGGACTTTAGGAGGGTTTGCATCAACGTCACAACTGATATTGGCATTTTCTAATTTGGCAACACCATGGACCCGAATTTGGTTGGGCCGACAGGCAGGAGCATCTATAAATATTAGTAACAGAATGATCATCAAAAGTCTATAAAATTGTACAGCATCGAGTTTTTATTTGGAAATTTGAAAACTACTCACATAAAACATCCAATGGAAACGGATCGCTGACTCCTTCCCCTTCCGAATTTCTCCCAATACAGGTATAATTCCCGGCTGAAAGTCGTGTCACCTTTTGCAACACTAAACTTTGATTTGTCATAATCACTCCAGCACTGATATTGTGCATCAATGGTTTGCCCTATGCAACCCAAACGAGAGAAAAATGTATGTATATTCCATTATCAGATCTATCATGCATGCCAGGATTTCTTCTCAAGTGCATATTTCGCCTTAATTGGATAGCATAAATCCCAAACGCTCACGCAAGATAAAAGAATCTAAACCTTTTGTCTTCAATTTGCATAAAAGAAAGTTGGCAACCTTTTGAAACCAAAAATGTTTTTAAAGAGATGTAAGAAAAAATGAAAATGAAAAAAGTTTTGAATGAAAACGCTATTAAGCCTTAAAAGGTATTTTTTTTATACTTTAGCCTATAGAGAAGTAGCTTGTCTGCTACTTTGGCGTTGTCTGTCATACAAATAGGCAACTGTCAAAAGATTTAACAAGCTAACCGTCCAACTTTCTCTTTTCTGGTAACAAGCCGCCATACATTTTTTGTCCTCTTAACAAGTTTTGAAAAAGAAAGTGCTAAAAAAGATGACGATGAGAACGACAACAACACGCGGTGGGCAACATTCAACAGAAAAAAAAATATGTGTGCTACTCCAAAGGAAACCATATATTTTCACGACTTTTTTTCAAGGTAATTGACAAAAAAGAATATAAAAACAATTGAAAAGAGTTAAAAGAAAAGTTTTATTTTCCAGGGTAACACTTTAGCGAGTCAAAAAGGAGAAAGGTTTTGATGGGATGATGATCATCACGATTAAGGGAGAAAAAAAACTTACGTTGAGACGCCAGTCAACTTTACTGACAGGCGGGTTAGCGTCAATGACACAGTCGAAGTAGACATCTGAGCCTTCCTTTATATGATCCCCACTCAAGGATGAACCCAGTTTGAGATGAGCCTCTGGTAAATCTATGACAGAGAAGAGAACGACATCACTTAATTATCCATCAGAAGTGTTATCAAACAAACAAATAAAAAAACACTTCAGTCAAAACTTTATCCTGTCAGGGTGGAAAATAAAGTTTTGCTTTCTCCATCTTAAGTTATATGAATATTTTCTTATAATTCGGGAAAGCCATTGGAACTCATCAAGTATTTAAAAAGGGCGAAAAAAGAGAAACATGTTCTTAAATATAAGAAGTTGATGCTTTCTATTGCTTTCTCTGTCTGCCCTAAAAATATATAAACGATCATCAATACATGCCCTGTAGAATATCGATGAAGCTCCGTCTGTTTTGAGCATCGGCTTCAGATATTTTTCTTCAAAAGGACAAGAAAATGGGGAAAAGGGATAATGTAGAAAGTATAACTATTTTTTCTCGCTTTTTCAAGTCTTCCCTTTTAAGGATCCTCGACAGAGAAAAATTTGTAGTGAGGTCACGAACGACCTCATTTTTGCCCTCGTTATACACGACACAAAACTCTTTATTCTTCTCTTGCCCGGCCGCTCGTTTTCTCTCTCGCTATTTTTAAAAAGGAACAACAGAACACACTGACAACACCAAGAAAAGGAAAAAGCATCATCATTTTCTTTAAAGCGAAAGTGAATAGAAAGCTAGTCAGCAACAGCATCAGGAGCGAAACGGGATGAATAAATGATAAAAAAAAGAGTCGACGGCAGCGATGAACATGATTGCAAAACAAGAGAAAATTCTTAAGAAAATCACCTCCTCGTCTTTTCCTCCTCATTGCGTTGGAGAAAGCTTGCAGCATACGATATAGTCTCACGCCTGGCTTGAGAAAACAAGCAACAGACGGAAAAACGATAAAATAAAAATAAAAAGCAGCTAAACACTACACTGTTGCTACTTTCTCTAATGCGAATGGCAACACTTAAATTGACAAAAATAGTGAAGTGAAAAACAAAAACAAGCGAATAAAAAAATGCTATCGTTATAAAATCAGCAAGTAAAAAAACACTCATTCCAGTGTTTTTTCTTCAAAAGAGAGAAATTGTAACAACTTCAAGGGAAAACCAACCGATGTTATTTCGTACATGAAATCAGTTCATAGAACACATGATTATTAACTTTTGAACGATGTTATTTTCACACGCCACCAAAAGCCGTTGCAAAATCCTCCAAACAATCAAGTCAAAAACGCAAACCAATAATTCGTTCCATTTAGAAAGTTATGGAACTGCAAGACAAACATAGTTACTGTAATGATGCAGTGGCTTGCAGTTTAAACCTGTTATTTCTTGGTGTTTTTTCTTCTCTCATCTCAGCAAAAAAAAAGAATGGAGTTACTAGAACATGACATTTTACACAAAAAAGTAGCCATTGTTACATCCAAAAGGAAACAAAAAGAGGGTATGCTTTTCCTCGGCAGCCGCATGTTGTCATGTTGAGCTCATTCAAGTAAATATTTTGGTTTTAGCAAAAAAAAGGCGATTTTTTGTACCTCCTCCTTTATTACTCACGCTTTCCTTCCCATATTTCCTCATACACTGGTGTACAAGATAGAAAAAGGGTTCGGTGAGACGAGAGCAATGATGATGGTCGTAGTGGTGCAAGAAGGAAAGCAAACAAAAAAATTGGCAAAATAACCCAGTGACAAAGAAAAATTGCCAACATACGAAGGATTTCATTCTCCAACAAGACGCAAAAAAAAACGCGAGAATCAAGTTGAAGCGAGCTTTTCTATATAAAAAAAGTGAAAGTTGAGAAAGGCAAGTAAAAAGACGAACGTGAGTTGATTTATCTTGCCTTCTTCTCCAAACCGCCTTTGCTTCGTATAACAGCGTCGACTAGTGATGAAGTTTAGGTAACAAACAATAGACAAAAAAGGGGATCTTCGAGAGAGAGAAAAAAAACGACAAAGTATTTCCTTTGGCTTTGCAAAATTAAAGCAACTCTTCATTCTCTTGAGTTAGTCTTGACGTTTCACGCGAATGTGTGGTGAGATACATGCGAGAAATATGTTTTCAATGACAGTCAGTCTGTATATTACTGCCACAGTCGTAATCAACCACTGTGCTTTCTCTTACCTAATATGTACATAAAACATTCCAGTTTCTTTTGCTATTAAATGAAAATGTTATGGATTTTACTCAAATTAAAGAGTGATCGTGATACTTACACTGAACTTGAAGGTCCCACCCATCTTCAAGGACTTTGCTTGGAATTACGGAGTTTTCAGCCCGACACGACATATACTTTCCAGAATCCTCTTTCCGGGGAATGAAAGACAGTGTGCTCCGAGTAGCATTGCCATTGTTAGCGGTCTACAGGGAGAAATTCATAAAGAGAGTATTGTTAGCTTCGTGCGTTTGCAACGCATGAGCACTCAACAGTTGCCCAGCTTGAATTTACGATGGTGTTGGGCCTAACCCTCAAAAGATAAACTTGAAATTAAAGCAGTTTACTCAAAAACCTGGGCTTTCAGAATGTATACAAAGTAAAATTATAAAATTGCTTGTGACGAATGAATGGCTAAAATTGGTTGCGGAGAAGGAGAAAAAGTAATGGATAAGACTACTTGTTTTTTTTTCATATCTGCTTTCACTTCAAGTAAAACTTTCCTAATGAATATTTAATATACTTGACATGCTCTGGAAGCTTTAGAAGTTTGAACTATTTTTTCAGTGTAGTGAATCAACATGATTTTCCACAATTTGTGGCGGCTCCCCTAGGTTGAATATTAAATGTGAGATGTGGAAAATCTCATCAGAATGCACTTGGGTAATTCATCACTTTTCATTTCCAGCTTGAACTAGAGTCTTCTTCGCCAGAGTGCATAATAGATTTATAAACTTTCACCGAGTCACAAGGCACACATGTTTTTCAATGTGAGCGAGATAGGAATCGGGAATTTGTTGCATTATTAGACAAACACAAAATCAATATGTTTTAGATTACATAAAGTCAACTTGTACTGTATCAAACAAGAATTTTAAATACTTACCGTCTCTTTAGTGCTTTCCATCCGACGATCGTCGAGCCACCACGTTATGTGTGCAGGTGGCCGGGAGCCAATCGACTGGCACATTAAATCATATTTCTTGCCTGCAGTTATGCGACTGCTCTTTCCCAAAATTGTCACCTCTAATGGACTGACTGAAAATCACAAAATACAAATGGTACCATTTAGAATTGAATTGTTTAAATAGATAATGTGCTGAATTCAAATCAAAACATTATTAACAAAACATTTCNATAGATAATGTGCTGAATTCAAATCAAAACATTATTAACAAAACATTTCTCTTAGTGGAAAGACAAGGGGAGACGGAAACAGGATGGGGTTCGGCATTATAAAGCGATAAATGAAGCACAATAAAATGTGTATTAATTTTCTCCCCTCAAGCGTATAAGGCACTCATCTCACGTTTCTTGATTTTACTTCAAAGCTCCTGCAATTTAATACCGAGTGCAGTGCACACGTAGAGAAACTTAGAAACTAGTTAATTCTTCAAAATAAGAATTTTCTTTTCGTTCCAGACCGAATTTGTCATATACTATAATTAAACGAGTGGAGCTTCCGATTTCAGAAAGGATAAAGCATTCCAAATGAAATGAAAAAGAAGAAAAACAAAATCCGAGTTTTTTGTCGTTTAGGATAAAAATACGCAACGTGAGCTGATCATAGTTTTTTCCCTTTAAGAAAAGAACCAAGAGAACATCGACCGGATGCTTTCTTTGATCAAAAAAGTTTATTTATACCTTCATCCATAAAAAAGGCAATACAGGATTGTCCTGGTCGCAAAAGAAACATCATTTGTTCCTACATAAAAGTAATTCTAGGTGGACTTTCTTCAAACAAAAATCTTTTTTTTCTCTACAGATGCATTTGCTGACGGCAGGGAAAGGAGATCCACCGAAAACAAATCTCTGCAACGAATTCTTTGCAAGGGAAGGAAGCAAAGAAGCGCAATTATTTTACGCTGAAACAAATCAGTGCATCTTACAACTCTGCAGTCTTAAGTCAAAACCGGCAGATTAAGAAAACCTCATGAATGCTCTCTGTGCGCAGTCAGCACCCTCCTTGCTGCACTAACTGCAAAATATAATACACCATAACTGTTTTCAGTTTCAATATAACTTTCGTTCTGCTCTATATTATTAACAGACACGAAGGTTCGGAAACGAAGAAAAAAAGTACTAAGGCTGCTTCTAGTAAATTTTCTCTTTCGTGCTTATAGAAAACTTCCAAAAAAATATTTCTAGTTGCCATGTATACTGAACTAACACGTTGCACGTGATGTATTCCCTGTACAGTATGTGCTGCAAAATCAGATAGCTTTTGTCCAGAGAAAGTACAGGCTAGCTGACGTGCCGAGTTTTGTTCAAAGCTTGTTTTACTAAGGTAGTAAACAGATGATGTATATTGCACGAGACGAAATGGTCTTGACGTACATGAGAATCAATCAGTCTTTTTTCTCTTTAAATCCTAAGCCGAGACATATTGTACTGGTACATGTTCTCGCTGGCCTTTCTCTAACTTTCTCCTTGTGAATCAGGAGCACGAGCTTCGCTCTTGAGAAAACTCATTTTCCAACGGCCAAATAAGCTTGTAGTAGAAAAAAACCACAACTAACCAATATGCAGTGGGAAGATTGTAAAAAAATGGAAAGTAGCAGCTTTTGACTAAGAAAAAACACTGGACTAGTCTTTGGGGATTCATCCACATGTCTCAAAAGTCGTTTCAAGTGTGTCTACATTTCGTACACAGAGCTAGAAAATGTAATCGCAACAATAACAAACCTAATAAAGTAGGTATAAAAGTGTGAGCACTGCAAGATGCAAAAGAAGAAAGACAGTTAGAGTGTTGCAAAATGTATTCTTGTTTCGTTTTATCTAGATGTGTTTCTCTATGGTTGGTTACACACAGAATTGAGACTGGGGTTTTTCTGAGATTAGCCGAGTTGAAAAAAATAAGAAAAATTTTAGATCTGGTTGGAATTTTAACAGTAATTTATAAACATAAACTTGGTGAGACTGTCGCTTGTCCCTACTTTCTTGCTTAGTTTGGCTTACTCCCGGTGCTGACGAAACATATTTTTTATTTTTCAAGTATGTGGCTCTATCAGTTTTAGGTTTTGCACGTATACAGATAATAGTAAGCCTGCCCCTGAAATATTATGGAGTTTATGATTTATTATTGAAAACGACCGCACATACAACAAAACTTGACATTTAATAATAGAAAGTCTTGCTCGTGGCGTTATCTCGTACTTTCTCATTTTTCACTCGCTTTTTTATATCTATAATATCCACTAGAAAATCTAGGGCGCACATTTAATCCTTGAAAATACCCTATAGTTCATGATTGAAATGTATCATCCAAGTAAGTGTTAACCTATACAGGACCACTTCTTTGGATAAGTAAAGTTTTTTAAATGGAACTTAGACATAGGCAAACTTTCCGTAAAAACTTTCGCATCATTCTCATGGGGATTTATTTCACAAAATTGTCGAAAAATTGACATTACAAGCTTGTGTATTTGCGTGAACGCTTCGATACACAATTACCAATATTATATGTCACCCTCCAGCACTAATATTATACTTCATATGTATTTGTATAATATAGCATGATACTGATTGCGAAGCCTTCCTGCAGGTGTATGTAACTGCTACGTTCACGTAAACATTTTTCGCAATCCAGACTCTGTTTTACCTGTGCACCCATGCTAAAGTAAAACCTTGCGTTTTCGCAATCGCAATCCCTAGCAAATTTCTACGCACATCGCATCCAAAAAAATGTAGGGCAAGTACAAAAATTAAGTAAGCAAAAGTAATACGAGCTGAAGGACGACTGGGTAGGAAAAATATGATGGAAAAAAATATGTCAATCTCTGCTCTAGTCTTTCCAATCAATTTCTATGTTGTTCAAGTGAACCGGTTGGCAGGACGACTTTCCCTTCAGCTTGGAATTCCTGCAACAGGGTTAATTGAAGCTTGCAAAAACACATTCGTTTTATCTCTTTGCTTCATACACACCCGTTCTGGTTGAGTAGCTATATTTTTTTTCCTGAGGATGAAGCTGGCGGTTGAAAAATTGAAGGAAGGAAAAAGTGAAGAAAATGGATTACAAGAGGAAATTCTCGTAGATAGGATCTAAGCAATTATTTTGCACTGTTGGATGACTTCCCAGATTGATTTTCGTGGAAAATGCGTAGCAAGTACTGAGCAAAAAAATAGGGTAGCAAAGAATGGAAGCAAGTCTTGAAATAAATTGAATCGATAAATGGTAGGTACACATTGCTGAATATACTTGAAAAGCTCGGTGTATTTCATGGGATGCTTCTTACCAATTTCTTCAGACCAAAACATTTTCTAGACATAACAAAATTTATCTTGTTTGTGTTATGATAATTCCCAATAAGTAACTTGCAGATACATGTTAACTGCGTATTGTAGTATTTCTATAAGCAATTATTTACTTGTCTGTAACTTCATATTATATGCACTTAAGATCATGTCGGATAGGTACACGACGAGATCCTTTTCCCATATTTTTATTGTATTTGTTATCACTTATCAGATTCCATTACAGGACCAATTCAACACTCAAATCGATTTTCAGCGAAATAATACGCAAGCAATTACAAGAGCCATTTTCGATGGCGTACTTGGTCCAGTCAAACGCAGTCAATTCTTTATTAGAAGATCCTTCATGGAAGATTGTAGTTGGATGGAAGAGATGATCACAAAAATGAGAAAAGAGGAAAAGTGCCATTCCGTTCTTTCTGGCTCTTATAATTTGCAGAGAGGAGCAATGCAGTCAAGTGAAAAATGGCAGAGAATGAATTTGGCACAGTTTTTAACTATCGTAACTACTCGATGCAGGATCAGATACTAGGAAGCCAGATAACTACAAAGGATCCCTACAAAATTATTTTGCTTCGTTTCCCGAAGAATCTATTTGAAATTAGAAATCCTCTACGAAACAGATTTGTTTGTTGGAAATCGGGTACTTTTCTATACAATAATGTGTTGTTGCTGTATAGCTTATTTGGACAACGTAAGTAGTCCGGACTGAGATTTTCATCAAAACAGGTTGTCTAGCTGTCTGATGTATTACAAGCAAGAAGCAACCTAAGTTTCAATTCAATTCGTTCTCATGTTTTTTGATAGAGCCGGTTGGGCACTTCTCCGAAAATATGATTAACTTTTCTTACGAAAAACGGATGGACTTCGTCTCGCCTCGTTATTTACGTCCTACTGGATGCCATTGAATTCCGATAAAATTTGTTTTCGTTGACGTATTTCCAAAAATGAATTAGCTTGTAAATTATAAGGATTGTAATGTTATGAAAAACGGTCATCATTTATGGTCACATTTCAGTTTATAATGACCATTGCCAGTGTCTACTGCATTTCAATCAGTTGCTTTGTTTTAAGTAGCTTTTAATTTATATAAAGGTGTCTAATATGTTACTTCATTGTCCAATTTCACTGACTTCATAACTCTGAATATGTGCTCATGCCTTCTTGGCAGTATCATGGACTCCACGTACGTGTCATTGTCAAGGTTTCATAATTATAGCCTTTGCCAGCCTCATGCCAGGGTACAAAGTACCAATACAACACAGATTGGAACTAGGAAATGATATATTTTAAAATTCCTTTCATGTTGTCCTCACGAACTCTGTGTTATATGTTGCGCCCACACGGAAGTTGAAATGGACACACCCAACCTATCTTATTTCATTTCCGGTAACATCACTTCTCCAAACTACTTTTAAACTCTGTCAACGTACAGAACGTTGAACTTTACTGGAAGAGTAAGAACCACGAGTTTCATCACATCGAAATCCGTTTTATGAGAATCTGTCTGATAGTTAGAAATTTAGAATCCTTGATAACAATTCCCTGTCTTGTTTGTACCTTGTATTAAAAGCTAAGACAGATGTGTTATTTCAGTGCACTTTCTCTTCCGACACTGTAGTGTGGTAAAAAAACTTTCTTCCAGCGGAATAATAATTGTCAACTGGGCAGTCCATAACAAACATTTTCCCCTTTTTTTCATTTCCTCTTTGCCACTTTGCGACTTACGCAATCGGACACCCTTGACAATGAAAATGTCTAGGAAAAATGCACAAGAGAGATGAAACCAGCAAGGGAGTTGTTCGATCATCATCACAGCTTAAAAAGAATGACAAAGGGAAAAACGTGTCCATGCGTTAGATTCTCACAGAGAAAGTTACAGAAGAGAAATTTTGCTATGTACATGACTTTCGAATGTCTTATAATATTATTCTTCCATTCCTCTTGCAAGGCTGACCTTAGGAAAACAGCCAAACTAATATATTACAAAGACAAGTGGACATGCTAAAGTGGCACATAGAGTGGAATGAACGAACAAGAATAAAATGTGTAAAAGGCCCAGAAAAGGAGTATTATATGAAGCAAAAGTCAAGTTGAGTCGCTCCGGGAGACGCACGTGTCGTGTTTCTATGTCGTTCACTTTCTCCATATTCCAATACTTTCTCGCAACTACAATACCAGTCAGACAAGGAAAATTTTCCAGTGGTTCTCCTTGTCGTGAGAAAGACAGAGTCAAACGATAAAAGAGAAAAAGTACTGCTGTGATGTAGCAAAGGGATATTAACAAGTCAAAGTCAACTGGTTATCCTGAACTTTTTCGTTAAATATAAGACAAAAACTGTAAAAGGCTATTTCCTCTCTGGTAGAGCAGAAAATAAGAATATTGTGAATTTTTATAGCCTTGCAAAATGGTCATGTCCCTTTCAAAGAGTTCCTTGTCGACATGGAAATACTTAAAGTGAATCCCAATGACCGTTAACGAAGAAGCCAAAAGAAAGACACCAGTGTCACATGGGTCTGGAGGGGTCGTTACAACACAAAAATATGGGAGTAATAAGAGTAATGACACTAAAAGGATAACAACAGAATCGAGAAAATATGAGGGAATAAAAATCGACGGTACAAGGCTCCAACTCCTCCAGACACTCCTTGTTTGGGTATCATCAAAAGCATTTACACAGCTAGTTGAGCAATTATAACCTTGGAAAGGTTATGAAAATATTGATTCACAATTATATAAGCCTAGGGATTTGAAAAGAGAAAAATTCTGGGTAAAACTTACAGTTCATGTCCAGTTGGACGGTGGTCGCAAGTGGTCTGCTAATATTGTTATTAGACGTTTCACAAGTAAGCTCCGCTCCTAGGTCAGACCTTGCCAGTATCGATATCGTCAAGTCATTCTTCATAACTCCATCTTCGTAATAGTCACTCGTGTCAATAAGTTTTCCGTTCCGATACCAAACCACACGAGGAGGTGGTCTCCCTGCAAACAACACACAAATGCACCAAGAGTTATAAAAACTTTCATTTCAAATGATATATTACATTCCATACCGTTACCGTTACATCTTCAATCATGACATTCACTACTTTTTCCATATTGAAAAATTCCAACATCTTCATTTACCCATGCCCTGCTCTCAGCTATTCAGAGGAATACTCTAGAAACATTCATTTTCAGTCGCGATGACATCCTTTCTCAATAAATACCACATGTGCATGGTAAACTCAATGAACCCTCAATTTTCAATTGCAGGATATTACATTTCAAAATAGCCACTACGAAAATACTGCTGAAATGCTCTGAATATTGGCAGTTATAAAAAATAGGTATATCCAATCCACATAATGTACACCACAAGGTCATCAATCAGACAGATCTAAAAATGGCTAAAAATCAGTCTGTCTACATATAACAAAAAAACTTATGCAGTTCCCCTATTTATGCTCTTCTCGTAGGCATATATTTTTATTTCCTGCCTCGTCATAAAACATCTGAGTACTGACATGCCGATCAAATTGTTATGAAAACTGTAAAAAAAAATAACAGAAGGGAAACTGAAAGAGAGAAAGAATGAAGGCAGCAGAAGGAAACGTAAAACGGATACACCCAAGAGAAATGACATAGTGAAATGTTTCTTGAAAGAAAAGTATCGCAAGAGAATAGGGAGAGATGTATTAAAAAATTCTCACTTTCATAAGAAAAATCGTTTTTTTTTTCTTTGTAACTTTTTTTTCCAAAAATAGAAATGCAGTCATGCTGGGAAGGGACTAATGCATCAGCAAGAGATGTTTGATAGGTGCATAAAATATGAACTTCACTATATGAGGAAGGTTAGAACTTGAGCAAGATTAAAGAGAGTTTTTTTTACGAATGTGTTACAAGAAAAGTGGAAGACGTGTCGTTACTAAATATGATATATTTTCAATCTGAGTACGTAAGAAAGTAAAAAACTAACAAAAAATGCGACTGAACTCCTCAACAATATACAAAAGCAGAAAAAACGAAACAGAAAAACTATTATTGTTTGGGGGAAACTAGGAGGAGGACACTGCGGAAGTGAAAGTAAAAAAAGTGACGTGAGTGCATCCCAACAAACCTAAAAGATGCAATAATATTTTTCAAGAGTATTTCACAGCCCACGCGCTGGAAAATCCCCAAGGAGAATTGTACGTAACAAAAAGAAAAATTTAAATGATGGGTTTTTGCGAGATAGCAGTGCAATACGTGCAATATAGGAAATATGAGAAAAAATCCCTAAATATCAAGGAAACTGGTACATCTTTTATTATATTTATTACCATACCGAAAGGCTCTTAATAGAAAAGAAAGTTAAAAGACCGATGATTACTTGAGAGAGAAAGTTCAGTAAAGGAATGCAACTCCAATATGGGAACTGGTGATTCATCATCATCAAAGAATCAGAAACTTTTTTTAGCATTGTTTATCATTCTGAAGGCTTCGAATCAGAAGAATTCTTCCCAGCAAATAGTTTGTACAATATATTGTGGATTGCATTCTCCGCAGGTTTGTATGCGCATAAATTAGTTTCAGCATGTTT